>SJYT01070618.1:166815-212467 GCA_006410635.1 Cephalophus harveyi | reverse complement strand
TCAGTGACTTCAGATCAGTCACTCAGTCATGTCTGACTCTTTCTGACCCCATGGACTGCAGGACTCTAGGCTTCTCTGTCCATCACCAACACCCAGAGCTTACTCAAACTCATGTCCATTGAGTCGGTGATGCCATTCAATATCTCATCATCTGTTGTCCCCTTCTCCTCCTGCCTTCAATGTTTCCCAGCATCAGAGTCTTTTCTAATGATTCAGTTCTTCACATCAGGTGGTCAAAGTATTGGAGTTTCAACTTCAGCCTCAGTCCTTCCAATAAATATTCAGTACTGATTTCCTTTAGGATGCACTGTCTGGATCTTCTTGCAGTCCAAGGGACTCTCAAAAGTCTTCTCCAGCACCACAGTTCAAAAGCATCAATTCTTCGGCACTCAGCTTTCTTTGTAGTCCAACTCTCACATAGGTGAGAATTGAATAGGTGGACCTTCGTTGGCAAAATAATTTCTCTGCCTTTTAATACGCTGTCTAGGTTGGTCATAGCTTTTCTTCCAAGGAGCAAGCGTCTTTTAATTTCATGGCTGCAGTCACCATCTGCAGTGATTTTGGAGCCCATAAGTATAAAGTCTCTCTCTGTTTCCACTGTTTCCCCATCTATTTGCCATGAAGTAATTGGACTGGATGCCATTATCTTAGTTTTCTGAATGTTGACTCTTAAGCCAACTTTTTCACTCTCCTCTTTCACTTTCATCAAGAGGCTCTTTAGTTCTTCGCTTTCTGCCATAAGGGTGGTGTCATCTGCGTATCTGAGGTTTTTGATATCTCTCCCAGCAATCTTGATTCTACCTTGTGCTTCATTCAGCCTGGCATTCTGCATGATGTACTCTGCATATAAGTTAAATAAGCAGGGTGACAATATGCAGCCTCAGTGTACTCCTTTCCCAATTTGGAACCAGTCTGTTGTTCCATGTCCAGTTCTAACTGTTGCTTCTTGACCTGCATACACATTTCTCAGGAGGCAGGTCAGGTGGTCTGGTATTCACATCTCTTGAAGAATTTTCCACAGTTTGTTGTGGTCCACACAGTCAAAGGTTTTGGCATAGTCAGTAAAGCAGATGTAAATGTTTTTCTGGAACTCTCTTGCTTTTTCGATGACCCAACAGATATTGGAAATTTGATCTCTGGTCCTCTGCCTTTTCTAAATCCAGCTTGAATATCTGGATGTTCACAGTTCACATACTATTGAAGCCTGGCTTGGAGAATTTTGAGCATTACTTTGCTAGCCTGTGAGATGAGTGCAATTGAGCAGTAGTTTGAACATTCTTTGACATTGCCTTTCTTTGGGATTTGATGAAAACTGACCTTTTCCAGTCCTGTGGCCACTGCTGAGTTTTCCAAATTTGCTGGCATGTTGAGTGCAGCACTTTCACAGCATCATCATTTAGTATTTGAAATAGCTCAGCTGCCATTTCATCAACTCCACTAGCTTTGCTCATAGTGATCCTTCCTAAGGCCACTTAAATTTGCATTCCAGGATGTCTGGCTTAGGTGAGTGATCACACCATCGTGGTTATCTGAGTTGTGAAGATCTTTTTTGTATAGTTCTTCTGTGTATTCTTGCCACCTCTTCTTAATATCTTCTGCTTCTGTTAGGTCCATGCCATTTCTGTCCTTTATTGTGCCCGTATTTGCATGAAATGTTCCCTTGGTATCTCTAATTTTCTTGAAGAAATCTCTAGTCTTTCCCATTCTGTTGTTTTTCTCTATTTCTTTGCATTGATCACTAAGGAAGGCTTATTTCTCCTTGCTATTCTTTGGGACTCTGCTTTCAGATGCTTATATCTTTCCTTTTCTCCTTTGCCTTTAGCTTCTCTTCTTTTTTCAGCTATTTATAAGTCCTCCTCAGACAACTGTTTTGGCTTTTTACATTTCTTTTTCTTGGGGCTGGTCTTGATGACTGCCTCCTGTACAATGTCACAAACTCCTGTCCATAGTTCGTCAGGCAGTCTCTGTCAGATCTAATCCCTTGAATCTATTTGTCACTCCAGTTTATAACTGTAAGGGATTTGATTTAAGTCATACCTGAATGGTCTAGTGGTTTTCCCTACTTTCTTCAATTTAAGTCTGAATTTGGCAATAAGGACTTCATGATCTAAGCCACAGTCAGCTCCTGGTCTTGTTTTTGCTGACTGTATAGTGCTTCTCCATCTTTGGCTGCAAGGAATATAATCCATCTGATTTCGGTATTGACCATCTGGTGATGTCCACGTGTAGAGTCTTCTCTTGTGTTGTTGGCAGAGGATGTCTGCTATGACCCCCGTTCTCTTGCCCAAACTCTGTTAGCCTTTGACCTGCTTCATTTTGTACTCCAAAGCCAAATTTGCCTGTTACTCCAGGTATCTCTTGACTTCCTACTTTTGCATTCCAGTCCCCTATAATGAAAAGGACTTTTCTGGGGGGTGTTATTTCTAGAAGGTCTTGTAGTTCTTCATAGAACCATTCAACTTCAACTTTTCAGCATTAGTGGTTGGGGCATAGACTTGGATTACTGTGATATTGAATGGTTTGCCTTGGAAATGAACAGAGATCATTCTGTTGTTTTTGAGATTGCATCCAAGTACTGCATTTCAGACTTTTGTTGACTATGAGGGCTCCTCCATTTTTTCTAAGCGATTCCTGCCCGCAGTAGTAGATATAATGGTCATCTGAGTTAAATTCACTCATTTTGGTCCATTTTAGTTCACTGATTCCTAGAATGTCGATGTTCACTCTTGCCATCTCCTGTTTTCCACTTCCAATTTGCTTTGATTCATGGACCTAACATTCCAGGTTCCTATGCAGTACTGCTCTTTTTTAGCATCAGACTTTACTTCCATCACCAGTTACATTCACAACTTGGTACTGTTTTTTGTGTTGGCTCCGCCTCTTCTTTCTTTCTGGGGTTATTTCTCCTCCAATCTCCAGCAGCCTATTGGGCACCTACCGACCTAGGGAGTTTATCTTTCAGTGTCCTATCTTTTTGCCTTTTCATACTGTTCTTAGCTTGTAAGCTATATAAAAATAGGCAGTGAGCTCCATTTGTCCCATGGGCAGGAGGTTACCCACCATTTTGAGGGAAGGATTACCTGTGAAATATAAAACGTAATTCTCATATTGTGCAGGGTGCACAGAAAACAATGAATAAATGCTCACATTTCTTTCAGACCAGATATTCTTGAAAACAACACAGAGAAAACAATTTTGTTAACTCATAACATGACCACTATGTATATAAACACACAGGTACACTATAATATCCCTAGAGGAGGAAATGGCAACCCACTCCAGTATGCCTGCCTGGGAAATTCCATGGACTGAGGAGCCTGGCTGGCTACAGTCCATGGGGTCACAGAGAGTTGGACATGATTGAGTGACTAAGCAAGCAGCACTAAAACATGCTACCGCAAGGTAATGTCTTTAACTTCATCCCTAAAAGAAATTATTCTAGCTTTAGTATGAGATACTAACTATGAAGCGTATCTTGGGCAAAGTTGAACAAGCTATTGCATCTTTGTGGAAATGAAAATATCATGTCAAATTGGTTGCACAAAGAGTTTGTGCACATATATAAATTCTCATTGTTGCCCTTTCTGTTCTTTATATTTAAGCACTCAGCTTAAGGATTAAATCTACAAATGCTACGAGAGTTTGTATTTATATGCCACAAGAGTTTAAAGACGGGAGAGCCAGGGCACAGGGTGGTTAAGAAAGTTTCGTAAAGTCACACAGCTACCACATGCAGAACCCGAGTCGGACCCTGGCAGGTGACCCTAGACCTTGCTCTTTTCACCACTTTGCTGTTTTTTAAATCATTACACCTTTAAATTTTCATACTAATAATAGTCTTTCTCTTCAGGGGAAATTGTTCCCTCTATAAAAGCAGAGTGAGAGTTTTAAAATATTTCACCTCCTTCAATAAACAAACTGTGATACATAAACTTTCAGGTTTTAAGTACAGTCTATAATATTCTCATCAGCCTGGGAAAATGAATCCTAACAAGGATCTATGCAGAGTAACCACCTGGGTTCTACACACAGACCCAAGATAGCATTTTTAGATGGAGGTTTAGGAGGGTTTTTTATTTTTGGTAAAAATGTAGGATAAAAATTCATTCTTCCATAGAACTACTCACTTTGCCAGTTTCCATTATATTATAGAACATATATAAAATTTCAAATTAGTGCTAGTAAAATATCTCTGATGGAAATGTTTGCGTCTAAATATAAAAATCAAATGTCCATGTTATTTTTAAGTACTAATTGTAGAATATAATGCAGGAGCTCTTAACTCATGAAGGATGGTTGTCAAAGATCTATTCCAGAATGCTGATAGAGGGGCTGGCAGGTAAGCTCCTTTGGTAATTTTAGTGATTTTCTCTCCATCAAACATAACTGGGCAACTATATCCTAAAAATATGAGACCCTGTGGTTTCTTCTTTTCCAGTGATTATTATATTTTTAATCTCATATTTTATCACTGCCATTGATGTTTTTTTAAAAGGTGATGTAGATTAACCTTGAGTAGTAAGGATAAAATTAGACAGAAAATGCCTCTTTTTGATGAGGCAGCTATTCAGTGTGCTTTCTTCTTATATTTAAAATTACATCCTATATCCTCAGTTGCTTCTATGCCAAATAATAAATATTTGAACTTATACTGTATCATGTAATTTATGAAGCATTTTTACATATTTGAACTAAGTTTAAACAGAAAACACTGATACATGTTTTTGCTCCTTTGTATGTATAAGGGATTTGAGAAAGATTAGGTGAGCTTGCTAGGATAATTTTATTCCTATTCTCTCATTTTTAAGAAATGGATCATTTTATTACCCACAGTCTTATAAAAGGACATTGTAAAGAAATGAAACTGTTATGAATATTCCATAATTCTTCCTGGTAAATGGGTAAAGATACTTACCTCTGGGAGGGATAGGAGAAAGAAATATTGATGTTTGTCCTCTGGCTTATCTCTCTTAATAATATTAGCCTATTGAGTTCTTACTCTAGGGTAGGAGTTCTAAAAAACATTTATTTAGCACACTTAATCATCACAATACCCTCAGTGGTGGGTATATAATACAGATGTGAAAACTGAAGAGTAGAAGTATTAATTTATCCCAGATGCTGCATCTAGTACAGTAAGTCCCCTACATACAAATGAGTTCTGTTCTGAGAGGGCATTTATAAATCCAATTTGTTTTTACATCCAACAAAGTTAGCCTAGATACAAAACTAATACCAGCGGCTATATAGTATTCTCCTATGATAGGTTTATAATACTTTCACACAAATAATATGTGAAAAATAAACACACACATTAAAAAAAAAAAACATTTTAAATATTACAGATCCCCTGGAGAGGGAATGGCTACCCATTTCATATTCTTGCCTAGGAAATTCCATGGGCAGAAGACCCTGGAGGGCTACAGTCCAAGGAGTTGCAAAGAGTTGGACACGACGGAACTACTAAGAGTTTCACTTTCACCTTGAAAAGTTCAATAGCACAGTACAACAGCTGGAGTACAAGGGCTGGCATCACGTGAACAGGCAAGAAGAGACACTGACTAGAGGCGGGAAGAGGAGGAGGGAGATGGTAAGGCTGAAAGATTGTCAGCAATAGGAGACAGAGGGCAATGCTGCAATTTCAGTCATGCCTGGTGGTGGTTCATATGTAGGGGGCAAATTGTAATTTGTTAAACAGGATTCAGTGAGGCTATCTGATCCTAAAACTTGAGCTTGTTTATATTCTCCACTAATTCTTTAGAATACTAATGCTATATTCTGTATTTTCCTTAACTATATCTTTTAATGGACTGTTTCAAATCCTGAAAGATGATGCTGTGAAAGTGCTGCACTCAATCTGCCAGCAAATTTGGAAAACTCAGCAGTGGCCACAGGACTAGAAAAGGTCAGTTTTCATTCCAATTTCAAAGAAAGGCAATGCCAAAGAATGCTCCAACTACCGCACAATTGCACTCCTCTCACATGCTAGTAAAGTAATGCTCAAAATCCTCCAAGCCAGGCTTCAGCAATACGTGAACCGTGAACTCCCTGATGTTCAAGCTGGCTTTAGAAAAGGCAGAGGAACCAGAGATCAAATTGCCAACATCCGCTGGATCATGGAAAAAGCAAGAGAGTTCCAGAAAAACATCTACTTCTGCTTTATTGACTATGCCAAAGCCTTTGACTGTGTGGATCACAATAAACTGTGGAAAATTCTGAAAGAGATGGGAATACCAGACCACCTAACCTGCCTCTTGAGAAATCTGTATGCAGGTCAGGAAGCAACAGTTAGGACTGGACATGGAACAACAGACTGGTTCCAAATAGGAAAAGGAGTGCGTCAAGGCTGTATATTGTCACCCTGCTTATTTAACTTATATGCAGAGTACATCATGAGAAATCCTCATGCGAAGAGTTGACTCACTGGAAAAGACTCTGATGCTGGGAGGGATTGGGGGCAGGAGGAGAAGGGGACGATCGAGGATGAGATGGCTGGATGGCATCATGGACTCAATAAACGTGAGTCTGAGTGAAATCCGGGAGATGGTGATGAACAGGGAGGCCTGGCATGCTGCGATTCATGGGGTCGCAAAGAGTCGGACACGACTGAGCGACTGAACTGAACTGAGGGAACCAAGTTTCCTGTATCTTATATAAAAACTGAATAATTTGAAAAAAATTTGAATTTGATTTTTTGGCTATTATAAAAAAAATTTTTTAATAATATCATATGTTGTGGAGGTTAGAAAGATAAAGCTATGAAAAGGCACCTATCAGAGGTGTCTACTTTCTAGCATTTATTTTGGAATGTAGGAGGGAACTTCAGAGACACACTAGAGAAAAGATTAGGTAGCTACGAGAGATAATCTTGAAAAAGCGGGTGGGTTCTCATCAATAAAATCTTAGTGAAAGTTTTCATAAATAAAGGTCAGGCTTAGGACTTCCCTGCTGGTCCAGTGGCTAAGACTCTGTGATCCCAATGCAGGGGGCTTGGGTTCGATCCCTGGTCGGGGAACTAGATCCTGCATACATGCATGCATGCATGCTGAGATGCTTCAGTCATGTCCAACTCTTTAGAACGCTATGGATTGTAGCCCACCGGGCTCCTCTGTTCATGGGATGCTCCAGGCAAGAATACTGGAGTGGGTTGCCATAACTTCCTCCAGGGGATCGTCCCAACCCAGGGATCGAAACTGTGTCTCTTATGTCTCCTGCGTTGACAGGTGGGTTCTTTACCACTAGCACCACCTGGGAAGCCCAGATCCCACGGGCCACAATCAAGATCGAAGATCTCACATGCTGCAACTAAGACCCACCCAGTGCAGCCAAATTCAAAAAAGAAAGAGAGAAAGAGAAAGAGAGAGAGTCAGGTTTAAGGTAAGGTTAGTCTACTACCATGGTATCTTAATATTATGGGGCACACGTTCCCTTAAGATTTTAACAGCAACCCCACACCTTAAAAAACGTGACGCCTGAGTGAAGCTTCCAACAACAGGGACAGTTCTGGTCAACTTTACCCAATTTGAAATATGGCAGAGCTAGGTCTCAAGCCCAAGTCCTTTAAGCATACATTTGAAAGTAGAACATTATTGGCAAATTTCATGGAGAAAGGACCAACTCCAGGCAAATCACAAGAGGCACACTTACTGATTGCCACCTCTTGGCAGGCTCACTTCCCTGGANCTTCCTTATAGGTGTTACTATTAATATTTAAGCCTCCTTACTTTTTTATAGTTGTGTTCTTGGTAGAGAATAGCTCACCTATGTAATAACATTTTTGCATTGTCTTTTGAGTTGTTCCCTATTTTTCATTTTTTTCAACCTATTCTTTAAACATTCAACTTAACTACTTTATGGCATTTTTTTAAAAAGCAATCTTTTATATATTTCATCTGAGTTCAAAACTGAGATTAGAACTGCTATTTTTCTTTTTTCTGCTTCCTTTTTCTCTCTTATTTTGCCTCTTACTTTCTTTCTGCCATTCATTCTGTCATTCAGCAAATACTTTCCCAGTGTCTACCACACCAGCCACTATGCCAGGCGTTGAGAATGGAGTGAGGATCAAAGCATATGTGGTCTATTTTCTCATAGATCTCACAGATAAAGCAGTTCTGTCTGTTATTTAAGACAATGGGCAAAAATTGCCTGTGTTAGTTTGTCAAAGACTATGGTCATAAAAATAATGACCATATAAATAGAGAAGAAAGTGGTGAGTCCCACCTGGTCACTCATTAATGTTGTGACATTGAACTTTGGGGTACTGGAGTTGTTCTTCTGGAGGCCAAAAAAGAACCGGAGAGGAATTTAGTTCAGACATACAGGAGGAGAACACCACTGGGGTAGTCTTATAAGTCTTATAAGGTCTTTTCTAATAAGGGGTTTAAGAGCCACTCTCCTCCCCTGCAGACACAAAAAAGTGTCTTGCCAAAGGAAAAACAGTCATCCCAGAACTATTGCATTCTGAAACCCAGAGGGAAATGTTCAGTGCTTTTGAGAAAGGATGGAGGAGGGTGATAGTAAATCAGTAAATCAACAGTTATATTTAGGGATTAAGCTGAGAGTAGAAATGTTTGACGTTATCCATGCCAATGTTTCTTTAAATTTCTGCATAGTTTTCTTCTATATAAACATTGTCTCAAAGAGACATTCCTAGATGGGGTAGAATACTGGGAAAGCAGTAGAAGGGAATTATAGGAAACAGGCTTTGACCAACAGACACAGAGTTCCAAGCTGTGGTCTTTTAACTCCCCACCACTACAGTTGCTATAGCCACTATCATCACAACCACTACTATCATTCATGATTCACAAGCTACTGAAGGGGAAACACTAGTAGAGAACACTGTTTTTGTTGTTCAGTTGCTCAGTCATATTCTAATCTTCGTGACCCCATGGACTTCAGCAAGACAGGCATTCCTGTCCTTCACCATCTCCCAGAGCTTGCTCAAATTCATGTCCATTGAGTCGGTGATGCCATTTCATCCTCTGTCGTCCTCTTCTTCTCTTGCCTTTAATCTTTCCCACCATAAGGGTCTTTTCTAATGAGTCGGCTCTACACATCAGGTGGCCAAAGTATTGGAGCTTCAGCTTCAGCATCAGTCCTTCCAATGAATATTCAGGATTGATTTCCTTTAGGATTGACTGGTTTGATCTCCTTGCAGCCCAAGGACTCTCAAGAGTCTTCTCCAACACCACAGTTCAAAAGCATCAATTCTTTGGCATTCAGCCTTCTTTATGGTCCAAATCTCATATCCGTACATGACTACTGGCAAAACCGTAGCTTTGACTAAATGGATCTTTGTTGGCAAAGTAATGTCTCTGCTTTTTAATATGCTCTCTAGGTTTGTCATAGCTTTTCTTCTAAGGAGCATTCATCTTTTAATTTCATGGCTGCAGTCACCATCTACAATGATTTTGGAGCCCAAGAAAATAAAAGTCTGTCACTGTTTCCATTGTTTCCCCATCTATTCACCATGAAGTGATAGGACTGGGTACCATGATCTTAATTTTCTGAATGTTGAGTTTTAAGCCAGCTTTTCCACTCTCCTCTTTCACTTTCATCAAGAGGCTCTTTAGTTCTTTACTTTCTGACATCTGAGTATGTCATCTGCATATCTGAGGTTCTTGATATTCTCCTGGCAATCTTGATTCCAGCTTGTGCTTCATCCAGTCCACCATTTCACATGACGTACTCTGCATAGAAGTTAAATAAAAAGGGTGACAGAATACAACCTTGACACACTTTCCTTTCCCTGTTTAGAACCAGTCTCCTGTTCCATGTCTGGTTCTAACTGTTACTTTCTCGACCCACATACAGGTTTCACAGGAGGCAGGTAAGGTGGTCTGGTATTCCCATCTCTCTAAGAATTTTCCACCATTTTTTATGATGCACACAGTTAAAGGCTTTGGCGTAGTCAATGAAGCAGAAGTAGATATTTTTCTGGAATTCTCTTTCTTTTTCCATGATCCCACAGATGTTGGCAATTTGATCACTGGTTCCTCTGCCTTTTCTAAATCCATCTTGAACATCTGGAAGTTCTTGGTTCACATACTTTTGAAGCCTAGCTTGGAGAATTTTGAGCATTACTTTGCTAGCATGTGAAATGAATGCAATTGTGTGGTGATTTGAGCATTCTTTGGCATTGCCTTTCTTTGAGATTGGAATGAAAACTGACCTTTTCCAGTCCTGTGGCCACTGCTGACTTTTCCAAATTTGCTGGCATGTTGAGTGCAGCACTTTCACAGCATCATCTTTTAGGATTTGAAATAGCTCAGCTGGAATTACATCACCTCCACTTGCTTTGTTCGTAGTGATGCTTCTTAAGGCCCATTTGACTTTGCACCCCAAGATGTCGGACTCTAGGTGAGTGATCACACCACTGTGGTTGTCTGGGTCATTAAGATCTTTTTTGTATAGTTCTTCTGTGTATTCTTGCCACCACTTCTTAATATCTTCTGCTTCTGTTAGGTCCATACAGTTTCTGTCCTTTATTGAGCCCATCTTTGCATGAAATATTCCCTTAGCATCTCTAATTTTCTTGAAGAGATCTCTAGTCTTCCCCATTCCATTGATTCCCTCTATTTCCTTGCATTGTTTACTTAAGAAGGCTTTCTTATCTCTCCTTGCTTTTCTTTGGAACTCTGCATTCAGATGGGTATATCTTTCCTTTTCTCCTTTGCCTTTAGCTTCTCTTCTTTTCTCAGCTATTTGCAAGGCCTCCTTAGAGGCCTTTTTGCATTTTTGCCTTTTTGCATTTATTTTTCTTGGAGATGGTTTTGATAACTGCCTCCTATACAATGTTATGAACCTCTGTTCATAGATCTTCAGGCACTCTATCTGTCATAGCTAAATCCCTTGAATCTATTTGTCACTTCCACTATATAATTGTAAGGGATTTGATTTAGGTCATACCTGAATGGCCTAGTGGTTTTCTCTGCTTTCTTCAATTTAAGTCTGAATTTTGCAATAAGGAGTTCATGATCTGAACCACCATCAGCTCCTAGTCTTGTTTTTTTGCTGACTGTATAGAGCTTCTCCATCTTTGGCTGCAAAGAATATAATCAATCTGATTTAGATATTGACCATCTGGTGATGTTGATGTGTAGAGTCGTCTTTTGTGTTGTTGAAAGAGGGTGTTTGCTGCGACCAGTGCATTCTCTTGGCAGAGATAGAAATGTTAGCCTATGCCTGCTTCATTTTATACTCCAAGGCCAAACTTGCCTGTTATTAGAGGCATCTCTTGACTTCCTACTTTTGCATTCCAGTCCCCTATAATGAAAAGCACATCTTCTTTGGGTGTTAGTTCTAGAAGGTCTTATGGATCTTCATAGAGCCGTTCAGCTTCAGCTTCTTTGGCATTAGTGGTTTGACAATAGACTTGGATTACTGTTATATTGAATGATTTGCCTTGGAAACAAACAGAGATCATTCTGTCATTTTTTGAGACTGAACCCAAGTACTGCATTTCAGACTCTTTTGTTGACTATGATGGCTACTCCATTTCTTCTAAGGGATTCTTGCCCACAGTAGTAGATGTAAGGATCATCTGAATTAAATTCACTCATTCCAGTACATTTTAGTTCACTGATTGCTAAAATGTCGGTGTTCACTCTTTCCATCTCTTGTTTGACCATTTACAATTTACCTTGATTCATGGACCTNCTGCATTTTGGACTCTTCTGTTGGCCATGATGGCTACTCCATTTCTTCTGAGGGATTCCTGCCCACAGTAGTAGATACAATGGTCATCTGAGTTAAATTCACCCATTCCAGTCCATTTTAGTTTGCTGATTCCTAGAATGTCAACGTTCACTCTTGCCATCTCTTGTTTGACCACTTCCAATTTGCCTTGATTCATGGACCTGACATTCCAGATTCCTGTGCAATATTACTCTTTACAGCATCGGATCTTGCTTCTATCACCAGTCACATGCACAGCTGGGTATTGTTTTTGTTTTGGCTCCATCCCTTCATTCTTTCTGGAGTTATTTCTCCACTGGTCTCCAGTAGCATATTGGGCACTTACCAACCTGGGGAGTTCCTCTTTCAGTATCCTATCTTTTTGCCTTTTTATACTGTTCATGGGGTTCTCAAGACAAGCATACTGAAGTGGTTTGCCATTCCCTTCTCCAGTGGGCCACGTTCTGTCAGACCTGTCTCCACCGTCACCCGTCAGTCTTGGGTGGCCCCACACGACATGGCTTAGTTTCACTGAGTTAGGCAAGGCTGTGGTCCTAGTGTGATTAGATTGACTAGTTTTCTGTGATTATGTTTCAGTGTGTGGCCATGAGGAGATTCCCCTCGTTCAAGGAAAGGAGCAGCGGCTGCCCTTTGCTGGAGCAGCCGTGAAAAGATACCCCATGTCCAAGGTAAGAGAAACCCAAGTAATATGGTAGGCACTGAGAGAGGGAATCAGAGGGCAGACACACTGAAACCATAAGTGCATAAGTAAATGAGCCAAATATAAACAGATAGATAGCGTGCACTGGTTTGTTAGCAAATGGTGTCTAGCCAAACATAGGCATATCCAATTCCTCACATCTACCTGCAGATGGTTTTGTTCATAAGCTTTCCTTGTGCTGTCCTATGTGGCACAGTGTTCCTCGTATGTATTGTGGGAGGTGGGGTTGCCATGTAATGATGATCAGTAACTGTAACTGTTCCATGTTTTTCTGGCATGTGTATTTCAAACGTTGATTGTAACGTAAGAGTTATCACCAACACTGATTTTTACCCTCCTTCAGGCTATGGTTTGAGATGAGAGATTCTAGCCAATAAGCGTTCTACATATTCTCTATGCCAGAGATTCACAAAGTTTACTGTGCCTTAGAATGACTAGGAAGGTTCAGGTTAAGAATTCTGTTTCGTTGGGCCCCTCCCCCAGGGGACTGGATGCAGAGCATTGAGGATGGAGCTTCGGCAGCTGTACTTTTAATAAGCACTCCCAGGTGACCTGACGCAAGTGGTAAGAGAGGCCTGTTTCAAGTAGTTGTTTTCTATTACTTTTTTTCAAGTCTGGAGAGAAACAACTGTTTATCTGGCCCTGAGTTCCCCATTTTTCCCCAGCCTCATTCTCCTTTCACTCTCAGTTTATTAATTCGATGGCCAAGCTTAGATTTGCATGAGATTTTGATTTGAAAGAACAACCTACCTGCCAGGCATCTCCTGAGACCGCAGTCCAGACTTTGAAATGCTTAGAGAACCTGCATTTGAATCTCAACAGAGACACTTTTCTCCCCATTCTGAGGCTTAAAGTATCCTTACAGATGCATAATTCTAAATCACTCTTCTCTCAGTAAGACGTTTTGTAACTGTTATTTTCAAAAATTTGGACTTCATTTTCCTTTCTTCTTTTTTTTTTTTTCTCTGAAATCCTTAGTAATTCTTGTTCCTGAGTTAAGACAAAATGAAAGACGGGCCATGTATGCTAAAGCATATAATTAGAAGATGCTAAGTATCGATACTTTAAAATGATTACATGAAAGCACCTCATGCATACTTCCAGCCTCGGCCAAGAGTATGGCTTCAGGCTAACTCTGGGAGTGATGGAGTTGGCTTCCCTGACCCAAAGTGCTTTTTTGCCATCAATCCTCTGAATCTTGCATTCCAGATTTCATTTCTTCCCTCAAGCTAGTATAAGAACAAAGCATCTTCCTATCCCTTAATCAAAAGTCATAATGCGGTGAGTCTTCCCTGGGTCTCCCCAGAGTGCTTTAGAGATGCCAATGGAGGCCTTGGTTCAGGGACCCATTGTGAATTGAACCATAAGTTAAAAGCAGTGATGATGTTTTAAACTCACATTTCAGTTACTCTGGGACTAGGAACAAGTCACTTCACCTTTCTGAGCTTTGATCCCAGGAGTCGTTGTGAGACCTGATGAGATAATATTTAAAAACATATACAAAATGTTTAGCACTTGCTAGACAATCAATGCATGCCAGTTATTATTATTACCTACCCCTGTAGATGCCAAACCCAGATGGTCAGCCAGCACAACTACTGTGGTAGGTAAAAGATCTGGGTTTTAAAACAGCCAGTGAGATCCGAAAATGTAACCGGTCTAGTATTTGTTCTTTAAGGCCTCATATGATTTAATCCTTGACGTATGTTTGTCCTGTGGAAAAAGCAAAAAAGGGAGAAGAAAGGTGGTTTGGAGAGCTGGCAATGTGCTGCTCGGCTGAGCTAGACTGGTAGCAAAAGCGAGCATTAGAGAGAATTCTTGGAGAGGCAGCCTGTAATTAACTGTGAGGGCAATGGATGCTCTGAAATAGCCTCCAATCATAGAGCTCTCGTTGTTTTCCACATTTCCTTGCTATCATCTTCTCTTTCTTGGGTCTTATGTGCACACATTGAATTACTTGGAAAATGTAACCGAAGAGGGTAAGCCCTTCTTTTATTGACAAGTCAGGAGCATCCTTACCCAGAGGAAATGCGGGGTTACTGAATTTATCCAGATAATGCTTCAGAATCCTTTCTTACTTTGTCTGGATTTGATCTGTATAGACGGAACATCTGGGATAAACTGACAGCTTTCTAAAGACTCCCTTTGAAATAATGTTTTCGGGCCCAGAGAACTAATTATTTAGCCATCAATCAAATGTGTCTTTCTCACTTGTATACTTTGTATTTCCAAAGGGTGGGAGTTGGCAAATTTGTTAGCTCATGTGAGTCTAGATACAGTAAATGTTTCTAGAACACATTCTTGCCTGTGTTTAGGCATGTATCATTGGTGATGATTGTTTAGTCACTTAGCCCTGTCTGACTCTTTGTGAACCCATGGACTGTAACCTTCCAGGCCCCTCTCTCCATGGGATTCTCAAGGCAAGAATGCTGGAGTGGGTAGCCATTCTCTTCTCCAAGGGCTCTTCCCAACCCAGAGATTGAAGCAGGGTCTCCTACAACCCAGGAGGATTCTTTTACTGCTGAGCCATCAGGTAAGCCCTTTAGGCATGGAAAAGATAACACAGTGTGAAAGTCACTCAGCTGTGTTCTACTGTTTGTGACCCTATGGACTGTAGCTTGCCAGGCTCCTCTGTCCATGGAATTCTCTAGGCAAGAATCCTGGAGTGGGTAATTCCTTTTTCCAGGGGATCTTCCCAATCCAGGGACATAACTAGGGTCTCCTTCATTGCAGGTGGATTCTTTACCAGCTGAGCTGCCAGGGAAACCCTTTAGGCATGAATGCCGACCTTAAATATGTTTGTACTAATCTACTTGGGCACTTGATTCAGCAAATATTTACTGAGGACCTACATTGTATACTGCCAAATGCTGAGTATAGCCGTTATATTTCTCTGGGAGCAGGTGGGCATTTCATACAACAAACTCAAGTGTACAAGAAGGCAAGTCAACTTTCTTTACTACAGAGATATAGCAGATAGATCAAATTTTGAGAATTTTAACCCCCTCTTGCCCTGAGTCTTTTCGCCATATCATCCAGAAAGGCAGGGAATATGTTCTGCTTCATCTCTTCCTGGGAGAATTATGACACAGTCCAAAGAAGTCACAGCACACCTTCCTGGATTTTGTTTCCAAATGCTTAAGCCAAGGTTAAACAAATCCAAACAGTTAGATGGGTGTGACAAATAAATCGATGGGAGGTGTGAGCTAGATGGGTCTGTGATGAGCTAGAGGGCATGTGGTTTGAATAAAGTGGCTACTGCATAGCCTCAGCTTTTGTTCTGTGGGATGTGAGCCTAGAGAAGCCAGATGTCCAATTTTTTAAAGGAAATCCAACTTTTGATACGAAGGACTTCTGGCCACAGCCTCCTTGGGAGAAGAGAACTAGATAAAGAGATAGGTAAGACTAAAAAGGGATTTTCCTGGCTTCAGAAAAGAAGGTAATTTTGTGGGCTCCAAAGAAATAGAGATCTTTGCCCATGGCCTCATGGCAGTGCCTGTGTGGGTTGATGGGTGAGAGGTAACTTCCTGGTGCCCTAGGGAAGTGGGATCCCAGATACTGAGATTTCCAGGGAAGCTCCCACACCACCAGATTTCAGTCAGCCAAAAAAATGAGCTTCAGTGTAGAATCCTGTTTTAAGCAAAGTCAAGAAACTATAGATACATTTTATGTGTTTTTCTTTAAATGAAAATTTAGCAATTGGATACTTTCCCCCATACCTTTTGTAAGTACTATACATGAGTTTACAAAGTCTGAATGGGCCAACATTGGGTTCATTAACTAAACCTACGTGGATTTTTCTGAAAGGAGCATGGAAGGCTTCCTGAAGGAGGTGGCATTTGAATAAGGCCTTGGAAGGTGAGGAGGGTTTTGCTGTGATAGGCCCAGATGGCGGGGAGGAGAAGGAGTGGATAAGCAGAGGCAAAAGAAATCGTCTGGAGGTTGCTTGTGGGTGAAGATCAAAGCAGCTGTCAACTGAGGATTTTCTGAGTGCTTCATTTGGACTGCTTCACTTATTCTTCTCAAGTCTGTGAGCAGATGCTGGAGTATCCCCTTCTAATGCTTAAGGATGTGAAACCTTAGAGACGTGAGGCTGGTGGCCTGAGGTCTCCTAGCTGGGGAGGGCAGGAGATGGGATTGGTTCTGCTGCCTGGCCTGGGCAGGGCTGTCCCTCACTGCTGCATTAAGCTGGACCCTTCGTTGTTAGGGGTTTGGGGTGGCATTCACAATACACACTGGATCAGAAAGAAGTTTCAGGATGGTCTGCTTAAGAAAAACATTAATTTTATACATCAATCTTTGATCAACTTAAAGCTTTTCACTATATAATAACTTTTTAATAATTTCCTGCCATTCCTTTCTTCTTGTTTCCTTCCTCCCTTCCTATCTTCTTTTTTTTTCTTTTAAATTAAGTTATTCATCCAAGGGCTGTGTTGGCCCCAGGATATATAAAGGTGAACCAAAATATGTGCAGTCTCTCCCCTCATGGGAGTTCTATTCTTTGTCAAGGGAAGGCAGGGAGCTAGATATTCAAATAGTTTCTAGATTAAAATTGCAAGTGTGACTTTTACTTTTGCTGTCGTTGTTTGGTCATTAAGTTGTGTCCGACTCCTTGCGACCCATGGACTGTAGCCCACCGGTCTCTTCTGTCCATGGGATTCTCTAGGCAAGAATATTGGAGTGGGTAGTCATTTCCTTCTCCAGGGGATCTTCCTGACCCAGGGGTAGAATTTGTGTCTTCTGAATTGCAGGCAGATTTTTTATCGTATGTGTCACCAATGAATGGAAATTAGAGCCATTAGAGCTTAAGGTAGGGGCTTTGATTTGAAAGGCCAGGAGAGAATTTGTAACTTTGAATGGAGTTCTGAAAGATAAGTGAGAGTTAACTAGAAGAATCAGGAAGAGAGAAGTGCCCAAGCAGCAGGAGCAGCATATGCAGAAGACCTGTAGTAGCCAGAAAAATGGGCTGAAAAGAAGACCTGAGCGGCTAGAGCTGAGCACACTGAAGAGGGAGATTGGGAAGGTGGGGGCCTAGTCATGCAGAGTCTTGTTGTGCCTGTTAGAACTTGATCTTTATCCCAAAGGCAAGGGCTTCTGACTTTGAAAATGAAGCATTTTAAGCAGGGGATGCACCATGATCAGATTTCATTTTAAAAATACAGCCCTAACTGCCCTGTAGAGAGTGGATCAGAAATGAGAGAAGTGGAAGGAGGTGGAAGTAGGTGTAGTTCAGCCAACCAGGTGAAAGAGGCATGGCTTAAACCAGGTGGTGGCAGAGATGAAGGGAAGTGGGTGAATTTGAGAGATGTTCAAGGCATGAAATCAACAGGACTTTTGAACTGTCTGCATACGAGTGGTGAGAAACAGGGATGGCATCAAGCAAACTGTGTTTCTGACTTGGAAAATGGATAGTGTGCCATTATTGAAAAAGGAAGACTAGAAATAATTGTGTTTGTTTTACTTTGTTAAGAATTGGGTTGAAAGTGGAAGAGAAGACCAGAAAATTTTAAGTTAAAGCACCTTTAGGATGGTGGAGATTTTTGGTAATAGAGTTTTAGCTTTGACTTACAACTTATCCTGCCAACACCCTATTTCTAAATCCTGGTTCAGTTCCTTTCCTGTGGGAAAAAGGGGTCATCACAGACTGACAGTGGAGGGCTGCTGCCAAGCTCTGCACTGGGCATGCCCTGAGACTGAAAGTGTTAGTCCTTTGGTTGTGTCCGACTCTTCGTGAGCCCACGAACTGTAACCACCAGCCTCTGTCCATGGAATTCTTCAAGCAAGAATACTGGAATAGGTTGCCATACCCTCCCCCAGGGGATCTTCTGGACCCAGGGATCAAACCTGGGTCTCCTGCATTACAGGCAGATTCTTCACTCTCTGAACCACTAGGGATATGCCCTACAGCCCCTCAGATTCAGCCTTTCCCTCCTGCAGATCCCAGAGCCAGCCCAGCTGCCAAGAGTAGACCTCAGATGGCTAAGGTGCTCCAGGCTTGAGACCTCAACTCAGACCACAATGTGCGACCCTTCCCAGTGCTGATTACGGTTGTCCAACCGCTCCAACCTCACTTCAGTTCTTGCTGGTTTGGGTTCAGCATCACTGGCTCCCCTCTGCTTCCATCTAGACTGCTACCTCCTTGCCACCTTCTTGCCAGTAGTTCTCAGCATGCCCTATGGAGAACTCCATAGTATATCACTGCTGCTGCTGCTAAGTTGCTTCAGTCATGTCTGACTCTGTGCAACCCCATAGACAGCAGCCCACGAGGCTCCCCTGTCCCTTGGATTCTCCAGGCAAGAACACTGGAGTGGGTTGCCACTTCACTCCTGCTGCTAAGTCGCTTCAGTCGTGTCTGACTCTGTGCGACCCCAGAGACAGCAGCTCGCCAGGCTCCCTAGTTCCTGGGATTCTCCAGGCAACTCAGTTCAGTTCAGTTCAGTTCAGTCGCTCAGTCGTGTCCGAGTCTTTGCGACCCCATGAATCACAGCACGTCAGGCCTCCCTGTCCATCACCAACTCCTGGAATTCACTCAAACTCACGTCCTTCGAGTCAGTGATGCCATCCAGCCATCTCATCCTCTGTCGTCCCCTTCTCCTCCTGCCCCCAATCCCTCCCAGCATCAGAGTCTTTTCCAATGAGTCAACTCTTCTCATGAGGTGGCCAAAGTACTGGAGTTTCAGCTTTAGCATCATTCCTTCCAAAGAAATCCCAGGGCTGATCTCCTTCAGAATGAACTGGTTGGATCTCCTTGCAGTCCAGGGGACTCTCAAGTGTCTTCTCCAACACCACGCTTCAAAAGCATCAATTCTTTGGCGCTCAGCCTTCTTCACAGTCCAACTCTCACATTCATACATGACCACAGGAAAAACCATAGCCTTGACTAGACGGACCTTAGTCGGCAAAGTGATGTCTCTGCTTTCGAATATGCTGTATAGGTTGGTCATAACTTTTCTTCCAAGGAGTAAACGTCTTTTAATTTCATGGCTGCAGTCACCAGATAATCATGATGATGTGATCACTAATCTAGAGTCAGATATCCTAGAATGTGAAGTCAAGTGGGCCTTAGAAAGTATCACTACGAACAAAGCTAGTGGAGGTGATGGAATTCCTATTGAGTTATTTCAAATCCTAAAAGATGATGCTGTGAAAGTGCTGCACTCAATATGCCAGCAAATTTGGAAAACTCAGCAGTGGCCACAGGACTGTAAAAGGTCAGTTTTCATTCCAATCCAGGCAACTAGTAGAGATGAATTCCCTTCTTCCTCTGGTCCTTCTGTCATTCCTCAGAAACATGCTGCTGCTGCTAAGTCGCTTCAGTCGTGTCTGACTCTGTGCAACCCCATAGATGGCAGCCCACCGGGCTCGCCCGTCCCTGGAGTGGGTTGCCATTTTCTTCTCCACCTCAGAAACATACCAGGTTCTTAACAGAGGCTGCCAACCTGAAAAGTATCCACCAGATGGCACCAAAACATTGTATTCCAAGAGTTCAGGCCTCACTACACCTTCAGGAAAATCCAAAGGTTCTTACTGTGAGATGAGAAAGTACAGCCCCAGGTGCCCTTTCAACAGAGGTTAATATTCACACTCCAACTTCCCAGAGTATTTAATTTGAGGTTTTATCAGAGAGAGAGAATCTTTCTCACATTCTTTATTTTCCCCTCTTTAGACTCTGGAGTAAAGGCTATGATGGACACGACAAAATGAGGTTCATGAATATTTTCAGGGACCCTGTCATTTTCACTTGTGTTTGCTTCACTGTCCTTTTCTCAGTGTTAAAAGCTCTGCTTGTTACAGAACCGCATGTCAGTAATAGAAATTCAATCACTCTCTCTTATCTAAGTAATAATTAAGATTAATTGAAGACAAATATATGCATCCAGCATCCTAGTTAAACAGATGATTAAAAATAATCATTTTCTCTAATTTTAGTGTAATATTTTTTCAGTTTCAAAATTTAATTATCGTTGATGATAGAAAAAATAGTATGAGTGACCATTTAAATTATTAAAACAGTTAATGAAGTTAGTATACTGATAAATCTTGGTATATCTCCTAACTGTGGGATAGATAGTTTTATCTTTAATCAACATAATTAATAGTTGTTATGTTGCAGATGACACAGCTTAAGAAACTTTGAGGGTTCTTTCTTATTTTTAGCAATATTTCAATGGCTTAAAAAATACCATGCCTTTATAAATTAGTACTGTGTATTGGGTGATCAATTGTCTATTGTGCGAAATTTTGTCAAATGTTCATGTGAGGAAAGTTCTGTACAGATTTGTTCTTTCAAATTTGGAGACCTGGCTACTAAGTGATTAATGACTTTGCCAGGGTGATGGGAAATGGATAAAGGAACAAAGATGTTAACATCCACTAGTTTGAGTCTTCTTTGGAGGAGGAAGAAATGATCTGTGTGTAAATGCACAGCATGAAATGAACTTTAAAAATGAAAGCAGGTTAAAAAATAATTTGATGTTAGCTCAGTTTTTGTGCATATATTTTTATACTATTTTGCATGTATACTCTTTTGTAAAATTTGGCCAGCAACACACACATACACACACCTAGAGTGCATACGTATTCCTTGTTTCTCAAAGGTGTGTGTGCATGGGGGTGGTGCTGTCTTTTTACACTGCACAGAACAGAATGTGTCTTGCTCTAGAGCTTGGATGAATGTCTGGCCACTTCCCTACCCTAGGGAGTCATCCATATTTCCCAAAGTGCTTTGGGATCACTTAGGCTAAAAGATGCAATTTATTGTGAAGCTATCTTACTTTATTCCCAAGGGAATTTCATCATTTTGTATTTGTGAAAACTGTCAATGCATCTTTCTCAAAATGCAATTATCTAAAAGAAGCAAACCAACGCAGAGTAGACCCCTTGTCTTCAAAGTCATTTTATTAAGAGTAAATTAGACTGCAAAAATGATAGTCTGAAATGCATTTTCAATAGATGGCTGTCAGCCTTGCTACCTGTCAAACAGAGAGGCCTGAAGTTTCGTAGTGACATATGGATTAGCCCAGTCTTCCCCGCAGTGTGAAAACAAAAGACAATTGGTGATGCATGGGGCAAGCTCATCTTAAAACAGAGATATCAACAAAGGAATATGACAGCATGAAAAGACAGAGTGCAGTCTGCTGTCCACATTCGCAAAGAGATTCTGTCTGAATCTATAACTTCAATACATTATGAGGCAGAAAAAGAGAAAATACGCATTAAGGGTAATTGTTCATCGGGTTCTTTGCTTTAGCAAATGCTGAATTTCATTCTCAGAAGGAAGGAAGAAGTGGGAACAATGGAAAAAATAGCTGCAGTTGTAGAGTCATTAAGAAGAACCATATGGAATTAGAATTATTTGATTTTTTAAAATCATCCATCTTAGAGACTTTAAATGAATGCTCAAAATCCTCCTCCACTAATCAATTGAAAAAATAAAGGCTGAAGTCACAAAAGAGCCTCAAGAGCAAAAAGACTCTTTTCCCAGTTAGAGCTTTAAACTAGCCTAGTGAGATCATTTAGTTCAGGGTTTGTTTGGAAAAGAAGTGCATATCAAAGTTAAAGAAAACCATACAGATCTGTTTAGGTCTGGGAAAATATGGTATGGATTTTTTTTTTTTTTTTTCAAACACTTCATGTGAACAGTCATACAGAACACTTGTCTGACCAGTAACTTTCAATTAAATAAAAATGAAAAGTTCCTCTCATAACTGTTTTAATCCATACATCCTAAGGGACTCAACAAACAAGTGTAATAACACGATGCAAAAGTCAGTGAAGGAAAATGATGTATTGAACTATAGAAACTGCTGATTTTCTAAGTTTGGGATTAGATGCCAAAAAAAACAAAGATAGTTTTATAGTCACACAGTGCCCACCGGAGACCCCTGTAGAGCTCAGAAGGAAATGTCCAGGAAAGGACAATGTTGGGGTATCCTGAAGTAGTTTGCCTAAGGGTGGGGATCAGTGATGAGTGATATTTTGTTAGAATCATAATTTGTGTGGAACAGGGCTGGCTATGCAAATAGTAATAGGAAGCTGCCCACAGAGGGTCACTCAAAATGGGGACTGGAAGGCTCATCAGGATGCCCTGAAACACCTGTGATTAGTCATGGGTTAAGTGTTCATGGATATTTTACACAAATGGAGGATGGAGTAATATTTTCTAATTAATATATTAGAGAGCTTTAGGATATCCATGTCCTTCTCAGAAAAATGCAGGGTCCTGAGGTGAAGGTGAGGTGAAGTCGCTCAGTCGTGTCCGACTCTTTGCGACCCCGTGGACTGTAATCTACTAGGCTTCTCTGCCCATGGGATTCTCCAGGCAAGAATACTGGAGTGGATTGCCATTTCCTTCTCCAGGGGATCTTCCCGACCCAGGGATCGAACCCGGGTCTCCCGCATCAGAGGCAGACACTTTAACCTCTGAGCCACCAGGGAAGCCCGCAGGGTCCTGAAGGTTTGAAAAATGGAGCAGATGAGTTTTGGGTATTGTCCTGGGTGGAGCCAGAGGACACACATATAAAATATTACATCAAGAGGGAGGGACATATGTGTACCTATGGCTGATTCATGTTGATACATGGCAGACATCAACGCAATATTGTAAAGCAATTACCCTTCAATTAGAAATAAATACATTAAAAAATGATACTACATCAGATGACATGAGGCTTTGGAGGGGGCTGAGGTTATTAGGAATCAGTAGAGAAGTGGGAAAGAAATTAGGGACATCAGTGGAAGCATTTCCAAAATTCATAGTCTTGCTTTTAAGTGGAGTTCTTCCCAGGGAATTTATCTTATTGATATTTGCTTTAGTACTATAAGGTTAAACATGTGTAGGAAAATTACATGGGGAGAAAATAGGCTCCAATACTTTGACCACCTGATGCAAAGAGCTGACTCATTGAAAAAGACCCTGATGCTTGGAAAGATTGAAGGCAGGAGGAAAACGGAACAACAGAGGATAAGACGGTCGAATGGCATCACCAACTCAATGGACATGAGTTTGAGCAAGCTCCAGGAGATGGTGAAGGACAGGGAAGCCTGGTGTGCTGCAGTTCATGGGGTCACAAAGAGTTGGACATAACTTAGCAACTGAACAACAAAAATAGGCATGTTTGTTGTACATTTTGCAATATTTTAAAACACATGTCTTCATGTAATATCCCTTTGTTTTCTCTATTGATTATGTCTCTTGTCAATAAATGTCTCTTTTTTCTACAGACCCACAGGGATCAGCTTTGATTTCTCATTTTTGGAGAAAATCCCTGAAATCACAGTGTGTACTCTTTGTCATAACTGCTGTTGATTTTGTTGCTATTAGATTTGTTCTTGCTGTTGTGGTACCAGTGTGGCTACACTATTATCTCAGCATTAACACACTGTGTCAGATAATTTTCAACTACATAAAATGAATCATAGTCAATTATTCAAGTAAGGGTTTGTTTTTCTCTCATAGAAAATAGACCAGGATCAGCCATCTAGGACTGTCACAGTGGCTTTTAATGACATCAGAGTCTAGATGCTTCCTCTCTTTCTGCTCCTCCATTTTTGGCTGATGACTTTGAGCCACAGGGTCACCTCATGGATCCCAGATATTCAGTCTCCAGCCTTATCTGAGCAGTACAAGTGGATGGAGAACAAAGCCACATGGAGAAACGGTGATGTCTTTATCAGGAAAGCAAAATTCTTCCAGGTATCCCCAGGCATCTGCTTACATTTGTTCACCTGTGCTTTGCCTGATGACCATCCCTATCTTGAGAATGCTTGGAAATATGGCTTTTAAAGCTGGGTAGGAAACCAGTGTTCTATTTGTATGGAAGAAGGAAAGACTAGATATTGGGCTGTGACCGGCAGACTCTACTGCATACTGACTTCTCCATGGAGTATGTAGTATGTGTAGAGTGGGATAGGAAAATGCATTTCTAGAAAGATCCTATACTTAACCACTTAGGATATAAAGAAAGCAACTTGGAGGGAAACATAGAGCAGTGGATTGATGGTTGAAAATTCTAACTGGGAATGTTGAAAAGGTTGATGTTTGGCCCAGGTGCACCAAGAAAGCTAGTTTTTATTTTAAAAGGGTTTGAGTTTGACTTGTGCAGAATACAGGAAGAGGAGTAGGAAAGAACACTAGCAGGAAGGAAAAGGAAAAGGTAACCATGACTTGCTCCTTCATAATGTTTGAAAACCAAAGATAGGCAGGTGAATTTCATCTGTCTGCATCTCACATAGGGCTGTAATGAGGAAAATAAAGGCAGGCAGACAGACCAGTTCCGGCTTCTTGACTCTTTGCTGTTTGGGTGACTCAGCCTCTAATCCGGAATGTCTGTGCAACTGAGAAGTTGACTATTCCTACCCCATTGATGTGCAAGATTACTTGTTATAATGTCCAACCTGTAACAATCCATCAAAACATGTTAAATATAGTCATCATTCATCTTATGATGATAGACCTGGAAATTATTTCACTAATTCTGGTTCAGTCTTCACATAGCTGTTCTGTGTGATTTTGGACAAATCATTTAACTCTGGGCCCAGATTTTTTTCTATTTCAGTAAAATGAATGTAGTAATATCAACCTCATGCACTGGTTGTTACAAGCAAATAACAGACTTATCTAAAAATTCTTTAAATAGAGTATCTTTATATCCAAGTGTGAATTATTATTAGTGTTAATATATTGTCTGTACCTTTTCCCATTTCCTATTTGTTAGGCTTCCCTCTTGGCTCAGTGGTAAAGAAATTGCCTGCAATGCAGGGGGACTTCCCAGGTGGTGCTAGTGATAAAGAACCTGCCTGCCAATCAGGAGACACAAGAGACTCAGGGTTCAATCCCTGGGTTGGGAAGATCCCCTGGAGGAGGGCATGGCAGCCCACTCCAGTATTCTTGCCTGGAGAATCCCATGGACAGAGGAGACTTGTGGGCTACAGTCCATGAGGTTTGGCAAAGAGACACACATGACTTAAGGACTAAACAACAGCAACAACTTACATTCTTAGATGAAATTGATACATGGTAGAGCAGATAATATATATTTGAGGTATTTCTAAAAATTAGAGTTGACAAATATGTCAACTCCATCAATCTGTAGCCACAAGTGCTCAAATATTTATCTATAAGAAACTGAACTGTGGTCTAAAATATTCCTTGTGATTTTTAGCTCAGATGGAAAGACTGTGTTTTCAAGCCGTGTGTGCCAGAGACCAATGTACTATTCTGACATGTTACAAGTCATCCTTCCTTTCTCATTGAACTGCTTCCTTTCCTCATTGAAAAGTATTAAAGTTGCCTACCGTTATGATAAACAATTCCCATTTAAAATAGTCGTGGCTTGGCAAGTCCCCAGAGAAGACTGCTGCAGACAGTCTGCCTCTGGTGGTGGGAATTGTCACTCGCCGGGGTCCAGCCCCCGCAGGATTCAGGGAAACCCGAAGGAGAAACAGCGTCAGTGATTGCGATTGATTAAGAGAGAGATAAGGAAAGAATGTTGTAGATAAGAAAATAGAGAAGAGAAGAAAAGAGGCTGATGTTCCTTGGTTTATACAGAAAATCAATAAAGTCTCAAGACAAGAGACTTGCACCGTCTACATAAGGCCACAGGTGCCCTCCTGGTCTCCTGAGGGAGTGAAGGTGCAGGGTGCCTTCCCGTTCAGGTCTTAGAAACCCAGGCAAGTAAGTAGACACGGCGGACCTCTGTACTCCAGATGGGAACTAGCCTGAAAGACAGAGTAAGAGGAGGAAAATGATTGACACGAGGAGATCAAGCTGCTTTGTGAACGAGATCCATAGCTTTATTTTTAAACGGTACTTATATACTTTTTTTGTACATAGAGGGAAATGAAAGATGCAAGGTCATACAGAGTCAGCGCAACATTCCAGCAGTTTTGCCTTTATCGAAACCAGGATTTTTCTGCATACCTTTTCCACAAATGATGTTGTGTACAGTATCTTCTGGCCTTGGAGGCCTGTGAACATTTTATGACCCTCTTTTGATAAAGGCTGCTCAGCCAGAAAACTTATTTTCCCTCAAAGTGTTTTTTCTTTATATTTCTAATCTATGTCAGCCTC
Organism: Cephalophus harveyi; assembly: GCA_006410635.1. Lineage (NCBI taxonomy): Eukaryota > Metazoa > Chordata > Mammalia > Artiodactyla > Bovidae > Cephalophus > Cephalophus harveyi. Next base: position 185,996 of record SJYT01070618.1, on the reverse strand, counting down.
AAGCACCACAGCTCCCACAGAAATTGTCAGCTTTAGTCACTTTAAGTGGTCTTGGTAAATAGTAAAGAAATGGTTTCAGTAGGATATTCCTAATTTTAGAGCTTAGGTAGATTCCAACACATGACTTTTATGCCTCCTACATAATTTTCTATTTATGCAATATATTGAATTTCTATTCCAATTTTCCATAATTTTACTTAAGGGACACTTAGTACTTGATAGCAGCTTTTTCCAAATTCATACATCGGAACTTTTGTTTTTCACCATTAATTCTAAAACTTTAAAAGAGAGGGTGAGTAATGGCTGGCATTTTTCTTTTTTTATGTGTTAGAAAGAAAGGTTCTTTACATCTGGCTTTAGCTCTCTTTTAGTTTATCCCTGTTTTCAGATATTCTTTCTTATTCTACATATAGACAAGATCAGTGTCCTTTGAGATGCCAGCCAGCAATTAGGAAAAGCATGTGGGTTCTATTGTCTTATATGGAGCCTATGGTTTGACCTTTGCATTCTTTTATTTTATGGACACACCTAGCAGCATGTGCAGAGAAGGCAATGGCACCCCACTCCAGTACTCTTGCCTGGAAAATCCCATGGATGGAGGAGCCTGCCAGGCTGCGGTCCATGGGGTTGCTAAGAGTCGGACATAACTGAGCGACTTCACTTTCACTTTTCACTTTCATGCATTGAAGAAGGAAATGGCAACCCACTCTAGTGTTCTTGCCTGGAGAATCCCAAGGACGGGGGAGCCTGGTGGGCTGTCTTCTATGGGGTCGCACAGAGTCGGACACAACTGAAGTGACTAAGCAGCAGAAGCAGCAGCAGCAGCAGCATGTGGAATCTTAATTCCCAGACCAGGGATCAAACCTTCACCCCCTGCATTGGAAGCATGGAGTCTTGTGACTGTGGTTTGGATCTCATTCTCAAGGACACAGGACTAGGGGACTCAATTGATAGGATGCTGAGGAAGTGGTTTACAACCAACAAACCAACCAGGGATTTTTTAATATATATATAAATAAGAAATCCAATACACTAATTTATAATATAAAATATTTCTTATCACCAGAATATTTATGACTAACCATCGCTGGTACCAGCAGGTTCACCCCTAACTCATAGGGCCTGGAAAAGAGTATAAATCATGACCCATACCATCTAAATATTTACAAATTACATTAATATATGATTAATTAAAATACCTTCTGTCTTCCTACCTTGACGAATATACCTTCATTTTAATCTAGAAGGCCAGGTTAGGATTAGAATTCTCCACTTTCCTTTTGGGGAGAAGATAGCTTCATGGCTCCCAACCTCCGTACCTGTGCTCTTCAGCTTCTAACTTATCACTTTTTATCCCTAGTTCTTTCCATGTCCTACCAAGCATCTCACATCCATGTTGTGAGTTCCCACAAGCAACCAGACACCCACTGGCCATTCATCTGTCCGCCTTTGGAAGGAGAAAGCCAGGATAAACTCTTGAGGCAAACCTGGAGCCATTTGGGCAGAACCCCTACATTCCTGGGCACTCAGAATATGATGCTAGAGCCAGCCCAGCTGCCCCGAGTAGACTTAAATTGTCTCAGGTGGTCTAGGCTGATGACCTTGACTCAGACCACAACGTGGGGTCCCTCCTGGCACTGATTAGTGCTGTTCAACTGCTCTGTTCTCGCTTCAGTTCTTGCTAGTTTGGTTTCATCACCACTCATTTCTCCTTTATCCCCACCATCTTGACTACTGCCTTCCTCCACCTCCTTATCAATAATTCCCGCACTCTCCTTGCCCCCTCCCCACACCCAGAAAGCTTTAGATACACTGTCAGATCCTTGTTTCCAGAAAAGCCAGACACTGATTACATTCAATCAAGTAAATTTCAGCTCTGCAATATCTTTTTTTTATAATTTTATCTATTTTTTGGCTGTGCTGAGTCTTTGTTGCTGCTTGGACTTTTCTCTAGTTGCAAAAGAGCAGGAGCTGCTCTCTAAGTACTGTGGTTGAGCTTCTCATTGCAGTGGCTTCTCTTGTTGGGGACCACAAGCTCCAGAGTGTGCAGTCTTCGGTAGTAGTGTGGGCTCAGTAGTTGTGGCTCCCAGACTCCAGAGCACAGGCTTAATAATTGTGGTGAATGTGCTTAGTTGCTTCGCAGCATGTGGGATCTTCCCAGACCAGGGATCAAACCCGTATCTCCTGCATTGGCAGACAGATTCTTTACCACTGAGCCACCAAGGAAGTCCAGGTCTGCAATCCTGATGCTCCCTTGAGTTACTTTGCCTGAATCTGGGATGGATTTCTTAACTCAATCATCCATTCTTAGGAATTTCCTGGGTTTATATGCCTATCATGGATCTTGTCTATTGGATGAACGTCCTTAAGCATTATGAAAAATGTTAAGAAATACTTCACTGTATATAAAAATGCTCTTAATATAAATTTCAGCCCCACATTCTTTTTTTTCATGAAGTTCCTTTCTTTTTCAAAAAATTAATTAATTAATTTTAATTGGAGGCATCCGTCTAGTCAAGGCTATGGTTTTTCCTGTGGTCATGTATGGATGTGAGAGTTGGACTGTGAAGAAGGCTGAGTGCCAAAGAATTGATGCTTTTGAGCTGTGGTGTTGGAGAAGACTCTTGAGAGTCCCTTGGACTGCAAGGAGATCCAACCAGTCCATTCTGAAGGAGATCAGCCCTGGGATTTCTTTGGAAGGAGTGATGCTAAAGCTGAAACTCCAGTACTTTGGCCACCTCATGCGAAGAGTTGACTCATTGGAAAAGACTCTGATGCTGGGAGGGATTGGGGGCAGGAGCAGAAGGGGACGACAGAGGATGATATGGCTGGATGGCATCACTGACTCGATGGACGTGAGTCTGAGTGAACTCCAGGAGTTGGTGATGGACAGGGAGGCCTGGCGTGCTGCAATTCATGGGGTCGCAAAGAGTCAGACATAACTGAGCGACTGAACTGAACTGAGTTACTTACAATATTGTGGTGGTTTTTGCCATACATTGACTTGAATCAGCCATGGGTGCTCATGTGTCCCCCCGTCCCAAACACTGCTCTCACCTCCGTCCCCATCCCATCCCTCTGGATTGTTCCAGTGCACTAGTTTTGAGTTCCCTGTTCATACATTGTCAACCAGTCCATTCTGAAGGAGATCAGCCCTGGGATTTCTTTGGAAGGAGTGATGCTAAAGCTGAAACTCCAGTACTTTGGCCACCTCGTGCGAAGAGTTGACTCATTGGAAAAGACCCGGATACTGGGAGGGATTGGGGGAGGAGGAGAAGGGGACGACCGAGGATGAGATGGCTAGATGGCATCACGGACTCGATGGACGTGAGTCTGAGTGAACTTTGGGAGTTGGTGATGGACAGGGAGGCCTGGCGTGCTGCGATTCATGGGGTCGCAAAGAGTCGGACTGGACTGAGCGGCTAAACTGAACTGAACTGAATAAAGGAGACTCAGCAAGTGGTGGACAGATAAACCCTCCCACCCTTGTCGCCCTGAGTCTGAGCAGGAGGCCAGTCCGGCCTCTCACTGTCCTGTCCCCCCAGGCTCCCGCAGCCTTTATCTGAGCACTCAGGCTGTGGGCACCAGTCTCCAACGTGGGAAAACGAGGAACGTCCTCCTGACACACTCTCTCCGTGGCTCTGATTTTAAGGTGCAGCTGGAGCGAGCCGTCAAGGGCAGCACCGCTGAAAAGGGAAGATCTTAAGGTGAACAGGGAGGCAGGAAGGAAGGCCCTGAACAAATACAGATATGAACAGCAGCGGGCCATTCCTAGTCCGCCGGGAGGGCAGGCCCCACCCTGGAAGGAGAAGGAGCCGCTGAGAGGCCGGGATGCCGGCCAGGCAGGGGCGGCGCTGGCGGCTGGTGGGCCTCCTGAGGATTTCTGCTTCGGGAAAGAGAGTTGCAGGGCGACCCCTGTGGTTTCTCAGCTGGGGGCCTAAGCAACGCTGATATCCAGCTTGTGAAAGCTCTCCAAGGTTATCATCCACAAGGTTCAGAGGACCCCCTCCATCAGCACATTTACCCACCGCGGCATCGTGGTTGAAAACAGGGGTCCCCAACCTCTGGAGAGAAGGTGAAAAGAGAAGGAGGCAGCAGAGGATGAAATGCTTCCACAGCGTCGCCGCCTCAGCAGGCAGGAGTGTGGGCCAGCGCCGGGAGGGGGTGAGGGGCAGGGACGCCCGGCGTGCTGCAGGCCGTGGGGTCCGAAGAGTAGGCCGCGGCTCAGCGACTGATCGGCAGCCCTGCCCGCTGATCCTAACGCCTGATGGTCTGGGAAGGAGCTGGCGTAATGAAGGAATAGAGTGCACAATAAGTGTACCGTGCCTGAGTCATCCCCAAGCCACCTCCCACCCCGGTCTGTGGAAAAATTGTCTTCCGCAAATCTGGTCCCTGGGGCCAGAGACACGGGGACCTCTGGAAGGTGCTGGCCGTGGAGTCAGGCGACTTGGGTTAAGTCCTTCCTCTACGCTTGACCGGGAACAATTTTCTCAACACTTCCCGGCTGCGATTTCCTTATCTGGAATATGAGGAAAGTGCATATGACCGGACCACTGATGCAGGGTCACAGATAACGGCCGAGTGCAGGGCCTGGCGTGTAAGTGCCCCATTATCCTTAGCTCCCAGCGCCTTCCTCAACAAGGGCCGGGCCGGCCTTAGATCCGTGAAGGCGCCGCCTCCCAGGGGCCGGCTGCCGCCCGGCGCCAGCCTGGGGCCAAGTGCTCAGCATCCTTGGCAGAGGGGGGGCTTAAGGGCCACATCTGTCGCGAGCATGCTGGCCCTCGGTCGCCCGAGAGTTTCTCCTCTGCTCTGAGAATGCGCCGTGCTCCTCGGTTTTGGAAATGACGCGTTTAGAGGCACTTTAGTTTCACGTTCCTGGCCGCCTTGTTGGTTTTTTTCTGGTCTATGAGGTACTGAGAATGGGAACCATTCCTGTAACAGTTCAGGGAGACAGAAGGGCTGGGGAGGCTCTCCCGTCTCCCTCCAACACAGGCTTCTCACGCTCTCCCTGCGTGTGTGTGTGTGCACGTGTGTCTCAGGCGTGTCCGACTCTTTGTGGCCCCCTGACTGTAGCCCGCCAGGCTCCTCTGTCCATGGGATTCTCCACGCAAGGACGCCGGAGCGGGGTGCCGTTTCCCCCGCCAGGGGCTCTTCCCGGCCCAGCGATCGGCGCCTCCGGGGACGCCAGCCTAGGGGGTGAGGCGGGAGGAAAGGAAGGGGGCTCTCCCCCTCTGCGCTCTCTGGCCGTTTCTCGCCCTCCCTGACCCGCGTGGCGTCCTCCTGCCGTGTTCCTGCCCCGGCCCCGCACTCGTCTTCCCGTTTCTGAGTTTGCTCCTGGCTCGTCTGTCGCGGGAGCCGCCCACGTGTGCTCACCCCCGCCGCCTGGGGACAGGCGCCCCCCCGCCCCCGATGGGGGTCTGCCGAGCCGAGGACAGCGGACAGCGAGCGAGCGAGGACCTCAGGGCCGCCCTCTCGCTCTGGGAGTGCCCGGCGTGCAGAGAGGTGTGCTCTCAGCACCGCAAGGCAGCTTCTGCCGCCACTTCCAGCGCGAGGGGCGCCTTCGGGCGCGGAATCTGGGGGCGGGAAGTCTGGCCCTGCACAGACTCCGAAGATGGGAGCCGAGGCACAGAATCGCAGCTGTGGTTTTCCCGGTTTCCTTGAGATTTGGGGCGGAGACAGTTCTCCACTTCAGAGAGCCAGGTCGGCCAGCATGTCGTGCTCTGCCCGGGACTCTCCTGGTTTCAGCTCTGAAAGTCCCGGGAAGGCCCTGGCCAACTGGGTACCTGGTCCCTGGAGAGGCAACAGTGGCAAGCCCTCTACTGCAGCGGGCGCCAGCCTTTCTGACACCGGGGACCGTTTTCCATGGATCCGGGGGCGGGGGGCATGGTTCAGGCATGATTCAAGGGCATTACATTTACTGTGATTATTATTTCTATTATTAGTGCCTCAGCTCTACCTCAGATCATCAGGCATTAGACCCTGCAGGTTGGGGACCCTGCTCTCCTGGACTGTTTGTCAAGATTCTGCTTAGGCAGGTCAAGAAGATCCCCTGGAGAAGGGAATGGCAACCCACTCCAGTGTTCCTGCCTGGAGAATCCCATGCACAGAGGAGCCTGGCGGGCTGCAGACCATGGGGTCGGAAAGAGTCAGACCTGACTGAGCGGCTAACACTTTTAACTTTCAAATCCAGAGAAGGAAACCACAGAGAAGGTATGAAAGGAGCTGGACTCATCCCACCCAGAGAAGGGGAGGCTGATGGTGGGGGTGGGCAGGGCTGTGCTGGTGACGACCCACGCGCCCGGGCTGCACTGTGTACCCAGAGGCCCTCTCCACCCGAGCTCAGAGCTGGAGGAAATGGGTGTGAGCGCAGCCCAAACTTACTCACAACAGCGAACTTCCTGGCAGCGAGTATTCTTAGAAACACTGAGTTTCTAAGGCAGATTAGGCATTGTCCTTGGAGGTCTCCAGCCCAGTAAACTCCTAAGGGCTTTAAGGGTTTAGGTGTGGTCCGAGAGCCAAGGGGGTGAACCAGACCCGTTCCCGGGTTTCCTTCCGATGCTAGGACTCTGCTTCCGTCCACCCGTCTCCGATGGCTGATGAGCGCTCGTGTTCTCTGTTGCCTGCAGTTAAACCAGGAGACGACCAGCAAAAGTGCTGCGGCTGGGTCTCATGGAGGAGTCGGCCGAGCTTCTCCAGAGCGGCTGGGTCTCATGGGGGAGTCGGTCGAGCTTCTCCAGAGCGGCTGGGTCTCATGGGGGAGTCGGTCGAGCTTCTCCAGAGCGGCTGGGTCTCATGGGGGAGTCGGTCGAGCTTCTCCAGAGCGGCTGGGTCTCATGGGGGAGTCGGTCGAGCTTCTCCAGAGCGGCTGGGTCTCATGGGGGAGTCGGTCGAGCTTCTCCAGAGCGGCTGGGTCTCATGGGGGAGTCGGTCGAGCTTCTCCAGAGCGGCTGGGTCTCATGGGGGAGTCGGTCGAGCTTCTCCAGAGCGGCTGGGTCTCATGGGGGAGTCGGTCGAGCTTCTCCAGAGCGGCTGGGTCTCATGGGGGAGTCGGTCGAGCTTCTCCAGAGCGGCTGGGTCTCATGGGGGAGTCGGTCGAGCTTCTCCAGAGCGGCTGGGTCTCATGGGGGAGTCGGTCGAGCTTCTCCAGAGCGGCTGGGTCTCATGGGGGAGTCGGTCGAGCTTCTCCAGAGCGGCTGGGTCTCATGGGGGAGTCGGTCGAGCTTCTCCAGAGCGGCTGGGTCTCATGGGGGAGTCGGTCGAGCTTCTCCAGAGCGGCTGGGTCTCATGGGGGAGTCGGTCGAGCTTCTCCAGAGCGGCTGGGTCTCATGGGGGAGTCGGTCGAGCTTCTCCAGAGCGGCTGGGTCTCATGGGGGAGTCGGTCGAGCTTCTCCAGAGCGGCTGGGTCTCATGGGGGAGTCGGTCGAGCTTCTCCAGAGCGGCTGGGTCTCATGGGGGAGTCGGTCGAGCTTCTCCAGAGCGTGGCGGGGAGGAAACATGAGCGTGCCTGTTTCTTTTTTCCCGAGGAAAGCTCACAGTTAGACAAGGTTATTTATTGGTCAAACGATTTCATGAGGGCAGTGTTAGCAATTTTAAGTGGGGAAAAATTCCCTGGGATCCTATTTTTTGAACAGACTGAGTGACCACCTTTTTTTTCGGCTCACTGGCCTGATTTCTATTGTTCAAAAATCACTGCTAAGTCGTGTCCGACTCTTTGTGACCCCATGGACTGCAGCATACTGGGCTTCCCTGTCCTTCAGCGTCTCTCAGAGTTTGCTGAAACTCGTGTCCACTGAGTCGGTGATGCCATCCAACCATCTCATCCTCTGCCGCCCTCTTCTCCTTTTGCCTTCGATCTTTCCCAGCATCGCCTTTCCTGAAGAGTCGGCATCTGATATTTCCCTCCAACGTCTTTTTGTTGAACCTAGAATTCAACCTTCCCCACAGAGGACTTATGCGTTACGGCAGCTGGACCTTATTGAGTGATGAGAGTCAAAAGCAAAACAAATGAAAAATTCTTACGTTATTTCCCGTTTTCAAGACCAGCTCATTCTCCCTCGTAGCCCTGTTTCCCACTCTGGAAAAGCGCGCTGAGCCGTCTGGTGAAGCACTGTGGTTAAAATGGATGGGCTTTCGGGCAGCGTATCTTGTTTTAGGAGTGTTTGTCCCTCTGATGTGAACGGTTCTGTGTGTTGGAAATTGAGCCCCACCAACGGCAAACCTGAGCATCTTTCCATTAACCTAGTCTGCAATTGTTCCTCCTCACTGATCCCAGCCCACCAGCCCTGAGCTCAGAAGCTGGTAGCATATACTCTTCGTTAGCTTCTTAACCGCTCCTTACAGGCGTTTCTTGGTGTATCATTAGTCAGGGTTCTCCGGGAAACAGCCCCCATAGGATGTATACATATGAAAAGAGAGAGAGATTAAAGGACTGGCTAGCAAGTCCAAACTCTGCAGGGTGAGCTGCCAGGCTCCTGTCCCAAAGGCTGTCAGGCTGGAGGGAGAGCATCTCCGTGATATTCTGGCCTTCAACTGACTGGACGAGGCCCACCCACCGTTTGGAGGGCACTCTTCTCTACTTAGAGGCTCCCAACTTAAATATTGGTCGCTTCTAAAACCACCAAGCAAGCATCAAGAGTAATGTTTGACCAAATATCTAGGCACCGTGGCTCAGACAAGTTGACACGGTGCTAACTTTGTGTCATTCCCCTGGATTGTGTCTGCCCACACCCTGACTCTGCGCCCCGCTCCGCCCCCCACCCCCCACCCACGTACACACACACCTATAATCCTGCCATGGGTTTCTCTCTGGGGAACAAGCCAAAGGAGGGTCTGGTCCACAAATTCAAATGGCTAAGAAAATCTCAACCTGATATAACCGGGGTAATAAGACCGTGCCAGGGCAAATTTCTAACTCAAGAAACAACACCTTAACTCTTTTACATGAGTGGCTGTTTACAGATGAGTATTTGAAATAGTTTTGGCTTCACCTTTGGATATAAATTCGGCGAAATAAATTCTGCTCAAGGGAGCTGTAGAGAGGGCGCCCTGCATAGGTATTAAATTCATATTTAAGAGTCAGCAGTTTCAAAGCAGGGCCATGTGGAGGCCAGTCTGTGGATAGGAGGGAAGGGGACCACCAGCCTTTAACTCCTGACTTCAGCAACAAGCCTGGGGGCTCCCTGCGTGAATCCCTCCTTTGACGAGGGGAAGGGTGCCCCTGTCCTGTTCTGTCCTCCACTGGTCTCCGCTCAGAGTCACGGGCTGGCAGCGATGCTAGCGGTACCAGCGAGGACTGCCAGCAGAAAGCACTCTGCGTTGTTTCCTGTTGATGTAAGAGGCTCTTTTTTGGTTTATTCTTGTAAAATATTCGGTTATGTGTTTGGCTTGCTGGCTCTTCGCTGAGGCATTCGAACCCTTGGCTGTGGCCGGTGGGATCCGGTTCCCTGGCCAGGGTCTAACCGAGGCCCCTTCAGTGGAAGCAGAGTCTCAGCCGCTGGCCGCCAGGGAAGTCCTAGGAATATATTTTCACTTGGTTTTCCAAATCACAACTTTGTCAGTTAAGCTCATGTTGTCATAAGTGGTAGGTGCCCATATAAAACTAAATTTCTGGTTTTATTTTATTATAGTGTCTTAATTGGTCATGTATTCACCTCTTAAAAACGTCCAGTCTGGGTTTTAACCTGTGTTCTTGTAACTCACCGTCCATACCTTCATAGACATAAAGCAGACTTGCATTCACATAACAGGTTTTGTGCTATAATCTTACTCGACTTGTTTTTTCACTTGTCATACCGTTTCGGAGAGGTAACCATGTTGTTGTAAGTCAGTCTTATTCACTGCTTCTGACCGTTGTCCAGTTTTCTACCTATGATGTTCCGCAGTTGACATACTCCCTCTTGCCCTGGAGGACAGGCTGCTCACAGCTGTTTGCACACTAGTGCAAACACACTGTCTCTCTGGCACCTGCCGGGTCCTCAGAGCTGCCACCGGGGAACGATATTTCCAAGCCACACGAAGAATACACATACACATGTTTCCACTAACCCGGCCGAACCGCCCTCCAAGAATGGCATCAAGTGCCCATCTGCAGTGCAGTAAGTCCCTCCACTTCCCCACACTCCTTCCGCACTTGCTGTCATACAAAAACTTTATTTTTTACCAGTCTACTTGTAATAAGGTAGGATCTCATTTGTATGGAAGTTTAGTTATTGCACAGTATTATATAAGTCACAAGTATACAATATAATGATTCACAACTTGTAAAGGGTTTTCTCTATTTATGGTTGTTATAATCTACTGGCTGTTTTCCTTGTGTTGCACAATATATTCTCATAGCTTATTTTATACCTAATAGTTCATCCCTCTTAATCCCCTCCCCCATGACATCCCCTCCCTCTTCCCTTTCCCCACTGGTAACTACTAGTTTGTCCTCTGTATCCATGAATCTGCTGCTTTTTTGCTATATTCATAAAATATAGTATGTTGTATTTTTTAGATTCCACTTACAAGCGATATTACGCAGCATCTGTCTTTCTCTGTGTGACCTACTTCACTTAGCATAATATCTTCCGGTCCATCCATGTTGTTGCAGAAGGCAGAATTTCACTCTTTTTAATGGCTGAGCAGTATTCCATTGTGATATATACCCCATCTTCTTTATCCATTTGTCTGTTGATATAGGTTGCTCCCGTATCTTGGCTATTGTAAATAATGCTGCTATGAATGTTGGGTTCATGTATCCTTGTGAATTAGTGTTTCTGTTTTTTTCTGGAGAGATACCCAGTAGCATTGTTGGGTCATATGGTGTTCTATTTTAAGCTTTTTGAGAAACCTCCGTGTAGCATCTCATCTTTAACATAGCCTGCCCTCCTCTGCTTACCAGTTAATTTGAGAGTCTTCTCATCTGTTTACTGGCCATTCTGCATTCTTCTGTGAATTCTTTTTTCATATTTTTGCCAATTTTTCTGTTTTTTTTTTCCTTGCTAATTTACGAGAGTTCCTGGGATGTTCTGATTTTAATGCTTTGTCCTAGTTTTGAAAAATATCTTCTTCCAGCACATTTCTTATCTGTTACTCTTGTCAAGGGAGTCTTATTTTGGGGAGAAAGTTTTACTTTTGATGTCATTAAATTCATCAAATTTTTCTTCCTTTGAAGTTTGTGCTTTTGGGGTCTTTGCTCGAATCAGCTGCCTTCTGACATGTAACAAACACTGCAAAGCATAACGGCATAAGCCAGCGGTGATGCCCCGAGGTGGCCTGGCAGGGGGCCCTCTGGTCCGGGGCTGCCTCCTGGGACTGGGTGGTCAAGGGTGGTCTCAGGTCACAGGGGCCTGGGCTGGGAGGGCTGGGTCGCTCACCCTCCGGGAGGCTAGCCCAGGCTTCTCCACACGGGGATCTCGTGGGTTCCAGTGGCAGGGAGGACAAACCCTGGTACACATGCTTCTCAAGCCTCTGCTTCTCCACGTCGCGAGGACCCCGTGGACCAGAGCAGGGCCCTTGACCAAGCCCAGATTCAGGCAGCGAGAGGAAGAGCCCGCCTCCGCCTGCTGGGAGGGGCTGTGGCCTGTCTGTCCGCTTTACTGCACCTCATTTTTTAGAGCAGGTTTAGGTTCGCAGCAAAACTGAGCAGAAGGTACAGGGTTGCCGATTTGCACCCAGCCCTTCCACACTGTCACGTGCACACTTCCACACCCAGCCCTCACACGTGCAGGACCCCGTCCACAGCCCCTCAGAAGTGTTGCAGTCTGTGGGCAGAGCACACTGCCCAGCATCCACGCAGTGCCATTCCTGGGCTGTGTCCCGTGGGTTTGGGCCGATGTACGAGGACACGTACCCTTCCTCGTGGCATCAGGGAGAGTAGTCTCACGGCCCTGATAGTCCCCTCGGCTCCCCTGTTCTTCCCACTCTTCTCAATCCTCCAGGCTTATGAAGATATTCTCCGATGTTTCCTATTAGGAGTTTTATGGTCTTTAAACTATTTGGAATTTCTTTTTTTGTATTGATTTTTAAAACCTTTAAATAAATAATTAAAATATAAAGTATTTCATTTAAGATTTATATTTGTTAAACTTAATAAACTATGTTATTATATATTATATAATTATTAAAATAAATTTAGATGTAAAAGTTTTAATTTAAATCAGTTTTTTCCATAGAGTGAACCACATTTTCCCAAGATGAGTTATTATCTAATCTCTCATTTTTCCCTCTGGTCTATACTGGCAGCTCTATCATATACCAATTCCTCATATATATGTTGTTCCATTTCAAACTTTCTGTTTCTGCCTGTCTCCCCGTATCTATGGCTTGTAACCCGGGTTAGTGTCTGGCAGAGGTAGCCCTTCTTTGCCTTTTGTTCTCAGAATTCCCTTGGCTATCTGTGGACTTTACTCCTCTTTATAAAATCTAGAATTAATCTTTTCAGTTGAATTGTCTTGAATTCTTCAAGTCCAGGGTTTTAAGGCACATCATGGTGACTAGCGTCAACGAGACTGTGTTGCATGCCCCAAAGCTGCTGTGAGAACAGACCTTTAGTGTTCTCGCCAAAACGGCAACAAAACAGCGGTTACGCCAGCTGCAGAATGTGAGAATGTGCTGACCCATCTGATTGCGCTGATCGTTTCATAGCGTATACTTAGGTGCGTCAAATCATCACGGCTAAAATCCTGTTATGTGTCCACTGTATCTCGGTAAAACTGGAAAAGACATCTTGAGACTTTGGCTTAAATTGCGTTGGTTTAGAGATTAGGGAAAATCATCATCTATTCTGTGCCAGGTTGGCCTGCTCATAAATATGGTGCATATGTCGGCTTATTTAGGTGGTCTTTCATATCCTTTGTTAGAGTTTTAATTTTTTTCCATAACTTTATGTGATTTTTGGGGGGTTAGGTTTATAGATAATTAAGTTTTTGATACTTTTTCAATGATATCAAACAATGGTTTTTTTTTGTTTGTTTTCCTGTGTTTTACCAGCCTTCAGATGATATAGGAGGAGCTTTATGGAATTGTTGAAATGTTGCTTTAAAAAAGCTCTGAATCAGAGGAAAAAGCATGTCATCCAGGGTTATAACAGTATTAATATTTGAAGTGACATCATTCATCATGCCTTCTAAACTATAACAAATGATTAGTTTCAAAATGAAATCAGGCTGTTGAGGTATTCACCCAAGAGATTTTAATAGATTTTTCTCTCCCAGTAATGCAGGAAGTTCAGCGTTCGGTACAACTCACAAAGGCATAAGGTCATGAACTGCTCTCTGAAATCTTTATTTCAGCAGCTCCTGTTAGAGAGAATTAATTGCTCAACTGTAAAAGCAGAGTCCCAGAGAAGTTTGAAAAACCAGCCAGATGGGAGAGAGTTTCATGGCACATGCAGGCTTCTACCCTAGCAACAACAATAATAAACCAGGACGTTTTAAAGGGTTACATTTCCATTGTCAGAGCAACGCTTTATAAGTTTCCTTTGTTCTCGGGATAAAACCTGAGAGAGGTGAAGGGCAAAGCTTACATACTGAGTTTTCAAAGGATGGATGCCAGGGAAGGTCCTTCCTTGCTCAGAAAAAGATTGTAACTTTGTCACTTTTGCAGAGAATAAAGAACATGAAGTACCTCTGAGATCCACATGTATAGACAACTTGAGAGTGCTTTGTGTTACGGATGCGAAAACGTGTTCAGCGGAATGGTTACCTGGTCTAGGCAGCAAATACCTTTCTTCGTTTCGTACTTTTCTCATTTTTGTTTGTTTTGATTACTTCTTATTACAGTTTTCATCTTTTTTTGTTTTTTTTGTATTCATTGACCCACTGCAAGTATTTCTGTCAGTGAGAAGTCATGTTATTTGGAACATGGGATGCTCAGGTCCAATCGCCGACATTACAGTTCACTGGACCTTAGGGTCTTTCTCTGCGTTCAGCTCACCCTCTGACACAGGAGTGGGTCAGGTGATCCCCAGGTGTCCTGTCAAACTCTAAGACTCTGCATGTCTGCTTGCACTCCTGGCCTTTGGAGATAATTCCTAAAGTTTCCATAAATAAAGTAGAAACCAGCTATGTCTTTAAAACCAGTGAGAGGCTTAGGGGACACAATAATCACTCTGTCTCTATGATCCCCTCCTAACTGACTCAGAAACTGCTGGGACTGTGGGGACTGTACATGATAACAAGAGCAAGCTGTGTCTTTCACAAGTCCACATTTCTTCTAGCAATTTCTTGAATTGCAATGAAAATTGGAATGGATTCGAGTTGGAGTTTGTCAACAAGATAAGAGACTCGCGGATAAAGTGAGTTATCTGCCTTTTGTTCTGACCGAAAGGTGACTTTCCCTGAAATCCTGCTGAACATCTAAGGAATTAATCTGGTTGAGTGAGCTCAGCCCGACATCGAGATGCTCCGATGCCCTTCTCAGCAATGATGCTGAAACAGCAGCAGCTTCGGTCTGCTGAAGCAGTCACCGCTGCCGGGGGAGAAGAGAGAAACTAGAAAAATGAAAGCCTTTGCAAAAGTATGGAGTAGCAAGCAGTTCAGAGGCTGCCCTCTTGCAAGGCTTATGTAACCAACTGGTCAACCAATACCCCTCACTTGCTTGCAGATGAAGACCTCACCTCTGCTCTCTGCCTTCTAGGAGCTTACAGCTTAGTTCACAGCCACTTTCTCTTCCACAGGCCAGTGAACCCAGTGCCTGCTAACAGGCTTTTCCAGATGGCACCACTGCCCTTAGAACCAGTGGCAGCCGTACCAGCCCACTGGCCTTGGCACCGTGGGGCCCTGACTTTTCAGCCCCTTTCAGTTCTCAGGGCCCTGCTCTGGGGAGGCACCGACCGTTGACTCTCAGCTGCCGTGTTTCTGGCTGACCGTTCTTCATTCTTGGAATCCCCTGCAGCTGCTGTCGCGTCGGCCCTTCCGCCTTCCTCCTGGCGTTGGCCCCTGGCTCTACAGGCTCCTGCTGCGGAGGCCTCCCCCCGTCCTTCTGGGCTGGCGCGGCACGTGGAGGGTGCGTTCTCCTGCCTCCCAGCTGTCCCAGCAGGGCCTCGTCAGCTTTGAAGCACTGGTTTATTTATTTGGCTGCTCTAGGGCCATAGTTGGGGCACGTGGGGTCCCACGTGCTAAAAGCAGAGGTATGTGGGATCCAGTCCCCTGATCAGGGGTCGAACCTGGGCCCGCTGAATCGGGAGTGCAGAGTCTCCCCCACCGGACCCCTGGGAAGTCCTCAGAGCCTCACCAGCTGTCCAGAGCCCCAGGCAGCCCGTCCGTTCCTGGAATCTGACTCTTCCTTGGACCCACACGCATGTCTATCCTCAGCCGATGGGGTAGAGGCCCCTTTATCTCTGTCTCAGGCCAGTCACGGACGCGCCCCCTGCAGCATCCGGATGCGACTTGCTGGACTCTGAGCAGCGGGGCCCAGCTCAGGCGCGATGCTTCCTTGGTCTTAGGAGCCCTGTTTTGTTAGGGCCCCTGCTGAGGGCTCATACCGAGGCTTCGCCTGAGCTTGAGAGATGAATTCATTAGAGACGGAAGGCTCCAGATGAGCAAGGAATTGGCCTCCTCCCGAAGAGACCAGTTTTCTCACTGTGAGGCGTAGTGACAAGCGAAACCTTGTTAGGTCCCCTGCTGAGGGCTCATACCGAGGCTTCGCCTGAGCTTGAGAGATGAATTCATTAGAGACGGAAGGCTCCAGATGAGCAAGGAATTGGCCTCCTCCCGAAGAGACCAGTTTTCTCACTGTGAGGCGTAGTGACAAGCGAAACCTTTCATTCTTTGCTGCCTAACCAGCAAGAGGACCCGATCCCCAAAGTCAGCATCTGTGGAGGCTTCGGGGCGACAAAGGTGGGCTCCGGCGGACCATCCAGGCAGACACAGTAACATCCTCCTGAGCGCATCCGCCCCTCCTCCGGGTGCTGGGCCGTCCTTAGGCGGCGAGCCCCGCCTCGTGTAGCAGGACCCTGTAGGCCTGTCTGTAGGGGTCACCTCTGGGACCCCTCCTTCCCGGCCCCAAGCTCAGGCCCTCGTTTTCTCTCCCCAGAGCCGGCGCAGTCGCCTCTTCACCCGGGAACCCCAGCCCCGCTCTCGCCCTTGCCTTTCTCCACTTGGACATAATGGTTCCCTTTTGCCTTAAAAAAGGAGTTCGCGCTTCTTAGCACAACAAGCCGGAGTTCTCCACAGCTGCATCACTGATTACCATGTGCCCCACGAAAAAAAGGCCAGATGTTAAAGTCCTACGTGATCTGAGTTCAGACCGGAGTAACCCAGGTCGGTTTCTATCTGTTATGTATTTCTCCCAGTACGAAAGGACAAGAGAAATAAGGCCAACTTCAAACAAGCGCCTTAAATCAATGAATGATTTCATCTCAATTAATTCCACAAACAGACCCTGCCCTAGAAAAGGGCTCAGATAAGGGGGCAGAGCCTGGTAATTGCGTAAAATTTAAACCTTTATAATCAGAAATTCAAATCCTCTCCTTAACAAAATGTTTATAATTAAATATTCTGAGGCTAATTATCCCCACTCTCCTAGCTGTGGCATTTCTTACGCTAGTGGAGCGAAGAGTTCTAGGGTATATGCAATTCCGAAAGGCCCAAATGTAGGCCCATATGGCTTACTCCAACCCATTGCTGATGCAATTAAACTTTTCATCAAAGAACCACTACGACCTGCCACATCCTCAGTCTCAATATTTATCCTGGCACCTATCCTAGCCCTGCGCCTGGCCCTAACCATGTGAATTCCTTTACCCATACCCTGCCCCCTCATCACCATAAACCTGGGAGTCCTATTTATACTAGCCATATCAAGCTTAGCCATATATTCCATCCTCTGATCAGGCTGAGCCTCCAATTCAAAACACGCAGTAATTGGAGCCTTACGAGGAGTTGCACAAACAATCTCATATGAAGTCACGCTAGCAATTATTCTATTACCAGTCCTCCTAATAAGTGGATCCTTACCCTCTCCACCCTCATCATCACACGAGAACAAGGATGACTACTCTTCCCGCCTGACCCCTAGCGATAATACGACTCATCCCAACACCAGCAGAGACAGACCGAGGTCCACTTGACCTACTGAAGGAGAATCAGAGCTGGTCTTAGGCTTTAACACAGAATACGCGGCAGGACCGCTTACCCTATTTTTCATACCAGAATATGCAAACATCGTTACAGTAAATGTCTTTACAACAATTCTATTCCTAGGGGCATCTCATAATCCATATATACCAGAACTATACACAGTTAACTTCACCATCAAATCACAGCTACTCACAATCTCTTTCCTATGAATTCGAGCATCCTATCCCTGATTCCGTTACGATCAACTAATACACCTACTATGAAAAATCTTTCTACCCCTAACACTGGCCCTGTGCATGTGGCACGCATCACTACCCACTCTCCTATCAAGCATCCCCCCACAAACATAAGAAATATGTCTGATAAAAGAGTTACTTTGATAGAGTCAATAATAGAGGTTTAAGCCATCTTATTTCTAGAACTATAGGGATTGAACCTACCCCCAAGAGCCCAAAACTCTTCGCACTCCCAGTTACACCAAATGCTAATAGTAAGGCCAGCTAATTAAGCTATCGGGCCCATGCTCCAAGAATGTGGGAGCATATCCTTCCTGTACTAATAAACCCAATCATCTTTGTCATTATTCTATCAACCATTGTACTAGGAACTATTATTGTCATAATCAGCTCCCATTGACTACTCATCTGAATTGGATTTGAAATAAACATACTTGCTATTATCCCCATTGTAATAGAAAAATATAATCCATGAGCCACAAAAGCATCAACCAAATATTTTCTAACCCAATCAACAGCCTCAATATTACTAATAATAGCCGTTATCATTAACTTAATATTCTCAGGCCAATGGACCATAATAAAATTATCTAACCCAACAGCATCCATACTCATAACAATAGCTCTTACCGTAAAACTAGGAAGAGCCTCAGTCCACTTCCGAGTCCCAGAAGGAACACAAGGTGTCTCCTTACCATCTGGCCTAATCTCACTCACACGACAAAGACTAGCACCCGTCTCAGCGCTTTATCAACTCTCCCCACCCACCAACCTGAACCGAACCCTAACCCTATCCTTCCATCAATTGTAACTGGAGGCTGAGGAGGACTAAATCAAACCCAATTACGAAAACTTATTACTCATCAATCGCCCATATAGGCTGATAAGAGCAGTCCTACTGTATAATCCCACTATAATACTTCCAACCTCAGTCACCTGCGGCATCATAGCCTCTGCCGTATTCCACTGTTCACAGCCCACGCAAGCACCACCGCCCTGTCACTCACACACGTGGAATGAAGCACCTGTCATGGCCGTCCCAGTTCTCATGACCCTCCTATCAATAGGAGGGCTTCCCCCACTCTCAGGATTTATACCAAAATGAATAATTAGTCAAGAAATGGCAAAAGCAGCAGAATCGTCTTACCCACCCTTATAGCAATTACAGCTAAACTTATGCTTTTATATACGCCTCACACACTCCACTGCACTGGCCAGATCCGATGCAGTAACTCTCATATGAATTTCTGCCCTGGCACAACAAATGACTCATGGCTTAATCCTGCCCCATGTTGCCACCTCTGGCCTGAGCTCCTGCCATGCCTCTGCCTGGGGTGCCCCCAAGTACTTCTCATCTCCTTCTGAGCTGACCCCAAATATCCCCGCCAGCCTCCAGAGGAGAGGAGCGCGCCTCAATTGTGTGCTATGGCTGCATTTAGCATCTTTGATCTTGGGCTATGAATGGCTGCTGACGTAGCTATCTTTCCTACCAGCATGAGCTTTTTGCATCTGGAGAAACGTAATACTCCTCTTCACAGCTGCCACAGCCATTGGTCGTTGCAGGCACTCAAGGAATGTTTGTTGAAATGAGTTTGCTCAAGTGCCCACCTGGCTCCAGAACTCAATAAAGGTGCACACTTGTTCACGAGACACACCTGTGTACATGCACATTCAGACACACATGGACGCCCGTGCATGCAATGCATACCTCCATTTGCGTACATAGCGTTCATTTACTCATCACGTAACACCCTGAGCTGTGGCACCCTCTGCTCAGAGAGGATGGGGTGGTTTGACCGAGAGGAAATTTGGAGAGAACAGATGCATGTGATTGGCACAGCCCTTCTCCGCTGTCCTCTTTCGGAGGCGACTGGAGCTGGGC
>SJYT01070618.1:144299-166495 GCA_006410635.1 Cephalophus harveyi | reverse complement strand
TTAAAGTTCAGTTCAGTTCAGCCGCTCAGTCGTGTCCGACTCTTTGCGACCCCACGAATCGCAGCACGCCAGGCCTCCCTGTCCATCACCATCTCCCGGAGTTCACCCAGACTCACGTCCATCAAGTCCGTGATGCCATCCCGCCATCTCATCCTCGGTCGTCCCCTTCTCCTCCTGCCCCCAATCCCTCCCAGCATCAGAGTCTTTTCCAATGAGTCAAGTTAAATGACTATAAATAATTAAAGAGATCATCTCCACCCGTCTGCTCGGAGTACCTTCCGAGTGACCTGAGGACCTGGGGCTGAGGGAGTCGCTTCCCCCACTGGCGTGCTCACTTCCTGCTGTGACGCGTGAGGTGCTTGTCTGTCCTGATGCTCGGTCCTTCCCTGATGTGTGAGACGTGTATGGAGCTTCCCAGCTTTCGCAGCGCTGGGAAGCTCCGTGAACACACAGAATCGTTCCTATTTACCTTGATTTGCTTACAACTGGCTTTGCTGGCAAGGCCCTCCTGCCGCGCTGCCCTCGTCCCCCCGGGAGCTGGCCTCACGCGGGATGCTGGTGTGCCTCCCCCGGGTGTGACACGTTGTGCTGGCTGCACCTCGACAGGCGTCCCCTCCCGCAGGAGCCGTGTTCTCCTCGGAGTAACGAGAGCCTCCTGAAGACCCAGTCAGGCGGCCCCCTCTGCCCTGCGTGCAGAATGCGGGGCTGCGAGGGGCCCTGGCTTTGTCCCCCTGCCGCGTCAGCACTGACTTCACTTCTGTCCTCTCTAGGGTGAGACGGATTCAGAGACGATTCCAAGATGAGGGCTAGCTTAGAGTTCAGTTTTCACAAACAGCCGCCAGTTGAGGAAGGTTCCAGAGACAAGGATCATTGGAGGGAGAGGTTGAAGTGCAGGTTGGTAGTCGTGGGCTCCGAAGCCTTGGGGGCTATTTTGCAGACGTGTGTGTATGTTTAGTCGCTCAGTCCTGTCTGACTTGTGACCCCATGGACTGTAGCCCACCAGGCTCTTCTGTCCATGGGATTTTTCCAGGCAAGGACACTGGAGTGGGGTTGCCATTTCCTCCTCCAGAGGAATCTTCCCGACCCAGGGATGGAGCCCACATCTGCCTTGGCAAGCGGATACTTTACCACTAGTACCACCTGGGAAGACTTAGGGACCAACTGGTGTCCATCTCCAGAGAAAGGGCGACGAAATAACCCACGGCCACGGCAGAGGGGTTGAGTCTTGGCATGGGTACCCCAGGGGCTGGGGGGAGGCGTCCTCTCCGATGGGTTGACAGTTCCCATAGATTGTAGTCTGCCTGGGACCGTGGGCTTTCCTCTTCCAGTGAGTCTCAGAGAAGCAGCAAACCCATCACACTAAAAATATTTCACCAACTCCATTTTCACTGAAAGAGAGTGTTGTTGTTTTTTTTTAATGTGTTTGCTTGCATTTTGAGCTGGGAAAATCCAACAATTACTGCAGACTGCCCTTTCCCCAGGGTCCCACTCAAATATGAGCAGTTCTGTGGAACCCGTTGATGTGAATGTCACATTATTTATGTCTCTAATTAAGAGCGCTACCCATCTTTGAGGGAGGCCTGCAATTTCTAGCTTTGGAGGGGGCTGTAGGGCGTATATTTAATTTTTGAGATATACCAGAATAAACTGAGTGTTTCCAGAGTTGTGTGCTGTTTGGGAGGTTTTGAAACGAAGTGTAAAGGCCTGTGCGGGCCGTGTTGTGTACGACTCTGAGACACGTAAGCCCTTTTGGCGACACCCCTGATTTCTCACTGGGAGTCTCGGACCCCGACGGGGAGGCGCAGTTCCGTTCCCAGCGTGTGACCACCCACCGCTGGTGTTCAGTGGCACCGAGGCAGCCCTCTTTTGTACTCTAATACTTATGTATCTATTTTCTTACATATTAGATAAAAAATAATCAGAGGGCACACCGTTCAAAGAAAAGTGAGGAGAGCCTGAGAACACTGTAGCAAAGGAACACGATTCGGCTTGCCTTTGGTATTTGCAAACAAGAGGGAGAAAGCTGGAAAAGTGTGGTGGAAGCCCAAGTTTAGGTATAGGGGAAATAGGATTAGATGGAAAATGTGGAGTTTGTCAGGGAGGACCTTGAAAGCAGTGACAAGTGAAGCAAATGGCATGTCAGAAACAGCAAGAACACGGGCTTCGGAGAAAATAAGATGCAGTTCTGAGGTGGACTTGCTCAGCTCTGATCGTGGAGGCTCTGATTGTTTTTTTTCTGGGTTACTTGTTGACCCGTGGATGGTGGTGGCATCACAATTATGTATCACGGGTGCTGGTCATGCTTCTGGCAATAACTGAATAGGTTATTTTGGATCATACTTGGTTCTCAGAACAACTAGAAAAGCTGGACTGAAAATAAAAACTTTTTTAAAAAGACACTGGAAAGCTACCAAGATATGGAGAATTTGCAGTACCAATATTAGTGTATTTTCTCTGACACAGTGAAATCAAGCAAAAAATTAATAACAAAACTCAGGAGACAAGTCCCCATGTTTGGAAATTAAACAATACATTTATAATATCCATGTCAAAGAAGAATCACAGTGGAAATGAGAAAATATTTTGCATTAAGCCACAATTAAATTGCTGCCTTTCAAAACTTAGGGGATGCAGCTAAAGCCAAGCTAAGAAGGACATTCGTGGTTTTAAATGTTTTAATTTATGGATACACTATAAATTTTTTAAAGACTCAAAAAACAATTGTTTAAGAATCTGAAGAATTTAGAAAACAATCGGAAAATCAAGTTTACCAGTAAAAGAAAGAAAACAAGCAAACACTAGTAAGACAGAAAACACACCTAAAACCGATGGAGTCAGCGTTGCCAAGTTAGTCCCACGGATTCCCCCTCGGAGCCATGTTAACCACGCTCCATCAAGTTTGATAGGTTGAGTTTCTTTTCATTTAGTTTAAAATATTCAAAAGTTTTTCTTGAGTTTGTTGATATTGGACTATATTATGTCTTGAGTTATAGATATTGGACTATGTTAAAAATCAGGAATTTCTGTTAATCAAAGGATACCATGAAAAGAATGAAAAAGACAATCCACAGAGGGGGAGAAGTTATTTAATGCACATATAAGTGACAAAGACGTCGGGTCCACAATATATAAAGAACTCTTACAAATCAATAAGAAAAAGTTCAAAAGAAAAATGGGCAAAAGACAAAAGAAAAAATACACTTCACAAGAGAAGACACCTAAATGACCAATAAACGTATGAAAAGCTGTTCAACCTCAGTGTTCATCGAAGATGTGCAAATTAAATCCACAAGGAGATACGTGGGCTGTAAAAGGCAAGAAGATGATAGATCTTCAGCTGTTAAACTAAACGAAATCACATGGAGGCCTTACCATGTCCTTCGGGAATCTGGCAGCACCAGCCATGGGAATAAGATCATCTGAGCAAGTGTTATCAGGAAGCCCTCGTGTGCGTTGCCTCCTTGGCGGCTTTGACAGCATCTGTATTCGGGGATGGGCCTCCATAATCCTGAACAATGGCGTAATAGGCGGAAAGGCAGTCCCCGGGGTTACCGTTGGGAGCCGAAGGGCGCAGCTTCCCCGGAGCTGAAGGGCGCAGCTCGGGAGGCTGGTGTTCTGCTTTCTTTCTCGACTGCCAAGCAGGAAGCCGGCCAGAGGGTGCGGTTGGCGCGTAACAGGGCCCCTCACGGAAGAATTTAAGGGGGTCTGGGCTGCTGGGCAAGGCTCAAGTCCTCGGAACGATCCCTTAGGCTGCTCTCAGAGGGGGCTTTGCAGTTAAGGATCCGGAGGTGGATCCCCCAGGAGGACAGCCGAGCACTCTTCCTGACCGCGGGCGGGCAGGCCCAGAGCTTCCCCGGCTGGGAACACCCCCTCCGAGGGGACAGAGGGACTAAGAAGCTGCATGTTCAGCCCCAAAGTGTTTTCCAGAAAAGCAAGTTTGGAAAAAGAAGATCCCTGGGCAGTCTCTACTTTCTTGTCTCTCTCACGTGCGAGATTCAGGTAAAACACACACCCGGGACTTCCGGGGTGGGCCAGTGGCCAAGGGTCTGGGCTGCCAGTGCAGGGGCCCAGGTTTGATCCCTGGTCAGGGGACTAGACCACACATGCCACAGCTGAAAAAAAAAAAAAAGATCCTGACTACCTCAACTAATACCTTGTGCAGCCAAATAAGTATTAAAAAAAAGAAAAGACCCCCACGCTCAAGCAATAATGGAGTTGTATGCACGCACGCTTAGTCGCCCAGTCGAGTCCGACTCTTTGCGACCCCATGGACTGTAGCCAGGCTCCTCTGCCTGTGGGATTTGGAGTGGGATGCCACGCCCTCCTCCAGGGGATCTTCCCGAATCAGGGACTGAACCCACGTCTCTTACGTCTCCTGCACTGGCCGGCGGGTTCTTTACCACCAGTCCCGCCTGGGAAGCCCCGGGTCTTGTGAGTCCTGCCTGTGATTCAGCTGCTGCCACTCCCTGTGGACAGGAGGATGGGAAAATGTAGGACGCTGGTCCCGGATAACTGTTAGTTGCTCAGTCATGTCTGACTCTGTGACCCCGTGGACTGTGGCCTGCCAGGCTCCTCTGTCCATGGAATTCTCCAGGCAAGAACACTGGAGTGGGGTGCCACGCCCTCCTCCAGGGGATCTTCCCAACCCAGGGATCGAACATGGGTTGCCTGCATTGCAGGCGGATTCTTTACTGTCTGAGTCAGAAGCCAGATACGGTGGAAGCCAGATACGGTGTTGAATTCCCATCGAAGTCTCATGCATTTCATACCATCCTAGCGGCTGGCCTGGCACGTCTGCTTGTTGTTGTCTCTTCGGCCCCATGGACCGCAGCACGTCAGGCTTCCTGTCCTCCACCGTCTCCCAGAATTTGCTCACGTTCACGTCCGTGGGGTGGGTGATGCTGTCTCTCCATCTCGCCCTCGGCCGCCCTCCTCTCCTCTGGCCCCTAGGCCTCTCCCGCGCTCCCCGCACTTCCGGCTCTTCCGCAGAGGGCCCCCTCCTCTGCTGCCCGTCCTCGGCCCCCAGGCCTGACTTGCTCCAGACGGTTAGTTTCGTCTTAGTGCGGTGCTCTCCCTAGAAGAGTCCAGATGTTTCCCTCGTAGACTCATTCACTTCCTTCCCTGCGTGCATCACAGTCTTCTCAGAGAAGGTCACGTTGTCCCCCTGGTCGGAGATGCCGCAGGATGCCTGTCTTTTGAGACCTGTCGGTGGCGGTTTCTGCAGGCGGACCCTGAACCAGGTGGTGGTGAGGAGAGCCCGCGTTTTCCCTGCGGTTCCCCAGCCTCCACAGGCGCTCTCCTGTATTTTGTGTCTTAAACTCTTTGCCAAACAAAATCCCTCTCAAGACAAATCCTGAAACTGTGTCACACCAAACGTGAAGGGCAGCTCCACGAGTTATCTCTATCATTTTTTCACGAAAGAGTCGCTTACTGCTTCGGCCGCTCCGGGTCTTCGTTGCAGCAAGCAGGGCTTCGGCCTTCACTGTGGCGGGTGGGGTTATTTTTCCAGTTGCACCATGTGAACTCTTGGCTGTGGCGTTCATGGGATCCACTTCCTGGGCTATTGTGCTGCGTCTCTGGGCACCGACACTTTGCTGCCCCAGGGACGGTAGCCCCCCAGGCCCCTCTGTTCATGGCCTTTTGCCTGGAGTAGGTTGTCGTTTCCTGCTCCAGGGGATCTTCACAACCCAGGGATCAAACCCACGTTTCTTTCGTCTCCTGCATTGCCAGGTGGATTCTTTACCATCGCACCACCTGGGAAGCCTCTCTAGTTCCCTGACCGGGAATCAAACCTGGGCCCCTGCGTTGGGAGCACGAAGCCTTAGCCACTGAACCACCAGGAAGTCCCAGCTCTACCAGTTAAAAAAAAAACTTTTTACTTTGTATTGGGATATTCCCCCTCCAGTATTCTTGCCTGGATAATCCCATGGACAGAGAAGCCTGACGGGCTAAAATCCATGGGGTTGCAAAGAGCCCGACATCACCAAGCATGCGCGCTTGCATGCACGCACACACACACACACACACACACACACAGAGCCAGTTAACAGTGTTGTGATAGTTTCAGGTGAATAGTGAAGGGGCTCAGCCACACACGCACATGGACCCATTCTCCCCCAAAGGTCCCTCTCTGCAGGCTGCCGCCTGGCATCACACACGCACATGGACCCATTCTCCCCCAAAGGTCCCTCTCTTGCAGGCTGCCGCCTGGCATCACACACGCACATGGACCCATTCTCCCCCAAAGGTCCCTCTCTGCAGGCTGCCACATGGCATCACACACGCACATGGACCCATTCTCCCCCAAAGGTCCCTCTCTGCAGGCTGCCGCCTGGCATCGGGCAGGGCACCCTGTGCTTCTCGCCTACCTCTGTCCTTCTGAAAGAGGTCAGCCGAGGGGCCCCGTGCCTGCGCGTGTCAGGGAACAGCAGACAAGCAAGAGGGTTCATTGCTCCAAGACACCCTCCTGCTGCACCAGATCACACCAAATAAGCAAACTGCTGTTTGTGATGATCCCTGCTTCCCTGTTTTAATATTTCAGAATGGGAAAATGGGGATTTAGAGCAATAATGAACACTGATTCAGTGGCTGCCTCCGTTTCAGGTTCTAGACATGATAAGGCCTCCCTCAGCCCTCAGTATAGCAGCCATCGATTTGTACACCGCATCACCTACACATCAATCCTTCCTTACGAGGGAAAGTTGTATTTATAAATGGAAGTGATAGTTTTATTCTTATTTAATCCTCCGAAATGCTGACTGGAGCATTGCGAGCACGTGAGGGCTGTTTCTTGGGTGAATATCAGCATATTACCCGCCAACGGGCTGTCAGCTACCGCCTTGGTGGCTGTCTCAACAAAGTGTTAACACTCATCAGCTGAAATTTCTTACATATTTATCTGAAGGGAGAAAAGGATGTTCGTGGGGAAAGATATCCACTATTTTTTACTAAAAATTTGTATTTTCTGAGGAAGTCAAAAAATGCCTATCTACTTGGACTGACCTAAAATGCGACGCTTTTAATACCAACCTGAGTTATTTATGACCAGGCTTCCAAAATCATCTTTAACTTTACTCTTAAATTGACCTCTACATCAGCAGTCTTTTCCAGGTTCTTATTTTCAGCCATGCTATCTCTCTTTTCCTTGCTGTTTTGGAATGATTAATGATAACCCCAATCATTATCCACACCCTGAACCCTTGTGCTGTATTTCTAGTTTTTAAAAGTCTTCATGCATATTATTGATCCCACCTTCCTACATGTCTGCGAAGTAGCGGGAGGAGTGAAGAGCTGGCTCTTCACCACCAGCTGGGTGGTAGTGTGTGTCAGCTGCTCCGAGAGGCCTCGGGAGGGCAGGTGGGGAGCGCAGTGAGGCATGGACAGGAGGGGGAGGAGGGGAGAGACGCCCCGCTGCCCCCTTCCAACGGGAGATATTTTAAATTTTAGATTGTTCCTTGTCGGTTAAAGACCCACATGCTTTTTGAGCCAAATCAGACTTTAAAAGAAAACATTTAAGAGATGGAACCATTCCGGCACCCAGACTAGAGCTTGCTTGCATACCGAGCCTCTCTGGGTTCTTGCCAGTCTTGGAAATCTGGTGGCTTTGAGTTTCCGGGGCTCTCAATGTCCCTCGCCAGTGCTTTGCACGTGGTCAGTTACAGTGGCGATATGCCTGTATAGATGCAGAAACGTCACGGTATTTTGGAGTATGATCTGCGGCAGATGCCATAGGTCTGCAAAGCTGTGCCTTGATTTGGGCAGATCGTGAGTGGACGCGAACGTGGTGTCCTTAGTCTGTACGTGGGGTGGGGCCCTCAGAGAGCGCTGGCTGGACGGACCGTTGCCCCAGTACATCGTTTTTGACATGCTGATTACTGAGAGTTAAAGGCATTTGAGAAGCAGCAATGGAAAGCAGAGCTCTCTGACCCTTCTTTTCATCCTGAAAGCAAGAGATAGAACTCCTGAGTGAAAGGTGCCCTCCTAGTACCAGGAGGCGGGCGCGCACTCAGCTGTGTCTGGCTCTCTGAGACCCCATGGACTGTAGCGCGTGCTCAACTGTGTCTGGCTCTCTGAGGCCCCGTGGACTGCAGCCTGCCAGGCTCTCCTTTGTCTGTGAGGCTTCCTGGCAAAAATACTGGAGTCGGTTGCCGCGTCCTCCTCCAGGGATCTTCTCGACCCAAGGATCAAACTCACGTCTCCTACATCTCCTGCGTGGCAGGTGGATTCTTTACCACTGTGCCACCTGGCAAGCTATACCAGGAGGAAGACATGCTTATCACCAGACCCGTGGAACTGGTGCTAAGAATCTGTGCAAACACACCTCACTGGACTAATGCTTGTCTTCCCAGCTGCGGTTCCACGAGTTCCTCCCGCAGCGCAAGAGTCCGCCCTGTCATTGGCCTGTTGAAGATGCTCCACAAACCGGACTCCTCCGCTGCCGTCCGCGTTGCTTTTCCTTGAGTTTCTCCCTTGTGGCGTGTGCTGCATTTGTTAGCAAGGTGTTCCTTTTCCTGCTGTCAGTGTTTTTGTTTGAGTTTCAGCAGAAAATCTAAGATGGGCAGAGAAAACGTTTGCCTCCCCCACAGCTGCCAGGTGGTGCGGTGGTAAAGAGCCTGCCTGCAGTGCGAGGCACGTGAAAGACTTGAACTCGACTCCTGGCTGGGGAGACCCCCTGGAGGAGGGCACGGCAGCCCACTCCAGTGTTCCTGCCTGGAGCATCCCACGGACCGCGGAGCCTGGTGGGCTGCAGCTCACGGGGTGGCAAAGAGTCGGACACGACTGAGCACCGCCACCCCCCCGTAACTGACAATAAATCCTGGGGACGTCCCTGGTGGTCCAGCGAGTAAGACTCCATCCCCTGGTGCAGAGGGCCCGGCTTCACCCCTGGTCAGGGACTAGATCCCACAGGCCGCAGCTGAAAAAAAAAAGATGCCCCGTGCCACAGCTAAGACCCGGTGCAGTTAAATAATAGATATATTTAAAAATGAACCCTGGGGAACTATCTCTTGGGGAACTAGGGGGTGATAAATACCACGGCAAGCCAGGAAACAGGCCCAGCACTTGGGCCGGCAACATCAGTCTGAACGACAAGGATGCGCTTTAGGTTAAAGAGGGGCAATGGCGTGCCACAGGGGAGACGGAAAGAAGAGGGTAAAGGAGGTGACTGGAGGAACCTAAATCTTGAAGTTGGGACAGGATTCAACAAAGGGAGATGCAGACAAACTTGCAGGAGGCGGCACTCCAGCGAGGTCCAGCCTTCAGGGGGCTCGGGGGCTCCAGTCGCGGCAGGTCCCTAGGGATGGGACGGCATGACCGCTTCAGAAAGGAGGGCGAGGCGTTGTCTCGTTCGGAGTTCACGGCATTTAGCACAGTCTGACGTGTAGCTCGTCCTCAGTAACTGCTATTGAGAGAATGAGTGAATGAAAATGTGGACCCAGGTTGGACTGGAAAGAGTGGGAGCTCGGACCCTGGGATGAGGGCCTCAGACTTGATGCAGGGCAGAGAGAAGAGCAAGGGTGTGCCCGGGAGAGCTGACAGGAGACCGGGGAGACAGCTTCCTGGCTGAAAACCTGGGGGGGTGGGAAATGAGAAGATGGGGGGCAGCCGGAGCCGGGGCTGAGAGCACCCGAGCAGCAGCCGCGGTCGTCTCCACCAGACGCCCAGGGGTCCTGTTGGTTCTGTCTCTTGGCTCATAAAATAAAAGTGTGAGCACACAAAGATTTATTACAAGGTGCTGCTATGGCCACATGGGACCAAGGGAAAATGAGAAGATGGGGGGGACCCTCCAAGGCAGACTGCCAGCGTTGCTCAGGAACAGTGGGGAGGAATCATCGTATGGAAATGAAAGGGTCTCGGGAGCCCTGAAGGCCCGCAGGCCGCGTGAGGCCCAGGCCGTGTTGCAGGTCCGCAGGCCGCGTGAGGCCCAGGCCGCGTTGCAGGTCTGCAGGCCGCGTGGGGCGCAGGCCATGTTGAAGGTCCGCAGGCCGCGTGAGGCACGGCCGCGTTGCCCCTGCCAGAGCTGCGCCTTCATCCTCTTCATCCGTTGTCACGGGCTGCCAATCCTGCAGAGAAAACTGGCTCTGAAACAACTGATTAAATAAATCTAATCACCTTGGAAAACCTAACCGGGGCCTCGTGGGACTGCTCTCTGTCTGGCTAGCGGCTGAGAGCCTGTGGCCTGACTGCTCTGCTGTCTGCCCGCCCGAGACGCCCCCATCGCTGAGTCTCCTCTAAGGGTGGGCGGGTGGTCCGCAGGCCGCGTGGGGCGCAGGCCGTGTTGCAGGTCCGCAGATCGCATGAGGCCCAGGCCGTGTTGCAGGTCCGCAGGCCGCGTGAGGCGCAGGCCGTGTTGCAGGTCCGCAGGCCGCGTGGGGCGCAGGCCGCGTTGCAGGTCCGCAGGCCGCGTGAGGCCCAGGCCGTGTTGCAGGTCTGCAGGCCGCGTGAGGCACGGCCGCGTTGCCCCTGCCAGAGCTGCGCCTTCGTCCTCTTCATCCGTTGTCACGGGCTGCCAATCCTGCAGAGAAAACTGGCTCTGAAACAACTGATTAAATAAATCTAATCACCTTGGAAAACCTAACCGGGGCCTCGTGGGACTGCTCTCTGTCTGGCTAGCGGCTGAGAGCCTGTGGCCTGACTGCTCTGCTGTCTGCCCGCCCGAGACGCCCCCATCGCTGAGTCTCCTCTAAGGGTGGGCGGGTGCTCTCAGATGCTCAGCCGGGCCTGTCTTTTGGAACCCTGTAGAAGGTGGCCCACCGGGCTCCTCCGTCCATGGGATTTCCCAGCCAAGAGTACCGGCCTGGGTTGCCATTTCCTCCTCCAGGAGACCTCCCTGGCCCGGGGACTGAGCGCACGCCTCCTGCACTGGCAGGCGGCCTCGTTACCACCGAGCCAACGTCTGGTCCTAAAATACATCGTGTGTCTAGAGATTTCTTACTCATCCTAGGGACTGTTCTTCTTAAGAAAGACAAAAAACACTGACTCAGCTGTACAGAGGCGCGGTGCAGAAGGCCGTCTTCCTTTACAGAGTGAGCATCAGGCCGGTGATGTTTGTTTCCAGCTCGACCGGAACCCACACTGCAGCGGCCTTCTCTCTGTCCCTGAATCTGCATTCAAGTGAGGGTTGAAGAAGCAAGTCACAGACCGGAGGTGTGAGCTGGACCAGTGGTTCTCAGCGTGTGACGCTGGCCCGCTGCAGCCGCAGCCTCACCTGGGAGCGTGGAAGGAACTCGCGCTCTCTCGCTCGCCCCACACCGACGGGGTCAGGGCCCCTGAGATTCTGGCCGGGGCTGAAGCTCGTGATGAGCGGTTTACAGCCCAGAGACCTGTATCCAGCTCAGCTCAGTTCCGAGACCTGTATCCAGCTCAGCTCAGTTCCGTGGCTCAGTCGCGTCCGACTCTTCGCGACCCCATGGCCTGAGCACGCCGCACTGCCCTTCCAGGTTGCAGCCTGGAGAACTGTGTTAGGCAGGGTTTTCCAGAGGAACGGAGCCAATGGGCTGTATATAGACACGCATGAGAGGAGATTTAGCACAAGAGTTGGCTCAGCGGTTGCGCAGCCCGAGAGGTCCCCTGAGCTGCCATCTGCAGGCTGGAGACCCAGGAAGGCCAGCCGCGCGACTCAGCCTGAGGACCGGTAACCAGGGCGCGGGTGGAGTCAGGTCCTGACCAGAGCCCCAGAGCCCGGGAATCCGGATCCTGGTGTCTGAGAGCAGGAGGAGCCGGTGTCTCTAGCAGAGAGCAAGTGTGCTCTCCCTAAGAAAGAGGCCTTGCTGTCTCCCTCCGGCTCTCGAGGCATTAAGTAACGTCCACCCATCCTGGGGAGGGGTCTATTGTACCAAGCTCACAGATTGAAATGCTAATCTCTTCCCAAAACACCCTCCCAGACGCAGCCAGAAATATTTTACCAGCTGAACATCCCTTAGCTCAGCCAAGTTGACACATAAAGTTAACTATCACGGTAGCTAGCGATAAAGTCATTCTATGGACTGAGCATATCACGCAGATTGATTCTTCTCCCTGCTTTTGTTCAGTCAATCCCTGTTTCAGTTCATCAATATTTTATAGTGTACTTGCCCGATATCGCTATATCCGCTGGGATGATAAACCACTCAAGGTTTCTGCTCTCAGACAGACTTGCAGATAAAAGACAGAATACCCAGTTCACTTTGAATCTCTGCAATGAAAACAAATTTGTTTAAATATGTTTGTCCCGAGTATTGCATGAAACATCCTAAAAGCTAGTCTTTGTTTTTCTGAAATGCGAAATGTAACCGAGTTCCCTGCATTTTTATTTGCTAAACCTGGAAGTCTGCTCTGTGGCATGGATATTCTTGTGGGGAATGTGGACCCCAAAAAAGTACACTTATTTTAAAAAGCAGTGCTTAAAAAAAAAAAAAAAAAAGCACTGCTTCTCAGTGTTGACGTGCAATTGAGAAATAAAAAGGTATAGTGCAGGAAAGTGGAGAAGGCAATGGCACCCCACTCCAGTGTTCTTGCCTGGAGAATCCCAGGGACGGGGGGCCTGGTGGGCTGCCATCTGTGGGGTCGCACAGAGTCGGGCACAACTGAAGCAACTTAGCAGCCGCAGCAGCAGCAGTGCAGGAGAGACTGGACCGGGCAGGCTGGTCAGAGAAGCCTGCTCTGAGGAGCTGGAAGCCAATCAGTGTAGCTCTCAGGGGAGAAAATTCCAGACAGAAGGACCAATTTAGTGCAAAGTCCCTAAGATGCGAAGATTTTAATATGTTCTTGGAATTGGCCAAAAGTCGGCAAGGATGAGCATGGCAAGGGAAAGAGGCAGACGGCGGGGGCGGAGAAGCGGACAGGAGCCCAGGCTCGTCTGCGCCGAGGCCCGAGTGGAGAGCAGCGTTGAGTCTCGCACGGGAGTGTCCTAAGCACGGAGGGGCCACAGCTCTGGCTTTGTGATCTTAGACGCCACCCCAGCTTCTGCAAGGAGAGCCCTTGCTTCTGTATGAACAAGGAGCAGGGGTGTGCAGCAGGGCGGCAGGTCAGGAAGGGCTCGTTGAGGTCCAGGGAGGAGATGGTACCAGCCAGGGCACGGGTGGTCCTCAGGGATGTTGGAAGGAATAAACACATTCGGGGTACGCTTTGGAGAGGAGCAGACAAGGGCAGAGAAATTGATGCTGCAGGAGAGAGAGGGGAGAACTGCAGAGAGAGGGGGGAGAACTGCAGGAGAGAAGTGCTTGAGGAAGAGGAGGGGATCAATTGAAAAGCCCCAAGGAAGAAGCTGGTGGGAACAAGGACAGCTTACCTGCTGTGATTAATCAGAGAGAAGACACAGAGGGTACACGCAGGTGCAGCTGGGGCTTCCCGGCGGCTGAGATGGTAAGGCTCCGCCTGCAGTCAGGGACCCAGGTTCCATCCCTGGGTCGGGAAGATCTCCTGGAGAAGGGGCCAGCTACCCACTGCAGTATTCTTGCCTAGGGAATTCTGTGGACAGAGGAAACTGGCGGGTTGCCGTCCACAGGGTCACAAGGAGGCGGACGCGACTGAGCGACTAACACTTCACTTCACAGGCAGGCAGATCTGGAGCTGCGGTTCGGGACAGTGCACAGAGGCCCCAGGAGGAGGCGCTTTCCTTAAATGCAACACCAGCTTCATCACAGAAGTTGTGTTTAATGTGTGCTTGTGCTTAATCGCTCAGATGTGTCTGATTCTGCGACCCCATGGACTGTAGCCCACCAGGCTCCTCTGTGCCTGGGATTCTTCAGGCAGCAATACTGGAGTGGATAGCCATTCCCTTCTCCAGGGGATCTTCCAATCCAGGGATCGAACCCTGGTCTCCTTCATCGCAGGAGTATTCTTTACCGTCTGAGCAACCAGAGAAGCCCAAATGGAGCATCTGCCCTAGTTCTGTGTATAAATATATTTGCAAATTATGCCAACAACCACGTCTGCTAAATGGAAGACAGTCACAACTTGATTGGATGCAATTACAAATTGTGTGTCTGCCACAAACAATTTCAAATATATTTTTGCTTCACTGGGCTTCTTCTTTAAGAAACTGTGGTTCAAAAAACAACATGAAATCTACCCTCTTAACAAAATTTTAAGATTATATACAGTATTAACCATATGAACATTGCTGTGGAGCAACGGAACGTCACGTTGGACGCCTGAAACCTTTTATCGCTCACTTCCCCCACCCCTAGTCTGCAGGAGCCACCGTTGCGTCCTCTGCTTCTGTGAGTTTGACGACTTTACACACCCCGTGTACGTGGAATTGTGGCCAGCTTATTTCACTCAGCACAGCGTCTTCGGGATGTCGCGGGTCGCAGGATGTCCCTGTTTAAGGCTGACCAGCGTTCTGTTGTATGTACAGATCATATTTTATCCTTTCACATGTCGATGGATATCTGAGTCATTTCCACCTCTTGGCTATTGTGAATAACGCTGCTGTGAATGTGCAAATACGAATATCTCTTTGAAATCCCGCTCTTAAATACTCAAAAGTGGGATTGAAATGGGGCAGGACCCTATGGCCCTTGCCCCCGACCCCTGTCCTCAGCCTGCTTTTTGTCTGTGGAAAAACTTTAGTCAAAGAATAAGCTTCATCAGAGAAGTGAGGAAGCAGCACAGGAACCCGTGGAAGGAGGCCTGATAGTGACAATGATCTCATTAAGTGTCGCCCGAGTTCAGCTCCTCCTCCAGGGCTGTAGATGGGTTCTGAGCCGTGTCCTGTGAGCCGTCCGTCTATAGGTGCGGAAACCCGGACCAGGTGGGGGAGTGAGCTGCACGGTGACCGGCCTACAGCCACGACGTAAGCTGCCACAATTCCGAGAACTGGCCTCCAAGAAAGGGACTCAAGCTGACCTTGGAACCGAAGATGAACTGTGCCTGACACCACCAAGACGGCAGCGGTGACACCAGCGACGGCCGGTTTCTAGAGGCCCGGCCGCGCCCGCGCTGACCCTGCGTGGAGCCCCTTCCTCTTGCCCCCGGTGGTCAGCGCGGGAGGCGGCTTTGGGACAGACGTCCGCCCTCCCGCGCCCGCCCTGGTTGCGGGCATCTGAGCTAAAGCAAACTGTCCTTTCCACCGACCTGCCTCGTTACTGGCGTTTGAAACAGACGGTAGCGGGACCCCACTTTCGGGTGCAGGGCTGCTGGATCACCTGGCTGCTCTATTTTTAATTTTTCGAGCAGCTCCATGCTCTTTCCACAGTGGCTGCACCGATTCACATTTTCACCTGCAGCGCGCAAGTCCTCCAGGCCGCCCACAGCCCCGTCGGCGCTGACGCCTCCTGGGTGTGCCCTCGCGGCCGCCTACACAGGCGCGGGCGGCGGCGCGGGCGGCGGCGCGGGCGGCGGCGCGGCCACTGTAATCGGCGCCGTCCTGGCGATGAGCGCGCCAGCACCTTTCCTACACTTGCTGGCTAGTCGCATGGTTTCTCTGGAGAGATGTTTACTTAGAGCCTTTGCCCATTTGTTTGATTGGATCGTTTGGGTTTTTGCTCCTAAGCTGTAGGAGCTCCTTGCACTTTTGGGGCACTGGCGTCTTATCAGATAATTGGTCCGCAGGCGCTGCCTCCCAGTCTGTGGGCTGCCTGTTCCCTGTGCAGATTCTTCGCTGTGCAGAAACTCTTCAGCTACTGTCTTTCCACGTGTCTGTTTTCGCTTTGTTGCTTGTGCTTTCAGCATCATAGTCAAGACATCATTGCTAAGACCATTTGGCTTCTTCACAGCACTAAGGGGTAAGTGTACTGTTTTCCCCATGAAACAGCGCTCCTCCAAAGACTATACCTACATTGTCCCTGCAGAAACAAATTTTACTTTTAATGGTGACCTCTTGAACTGAATTTACAATAGAATTACCCATCATATCAGACATTTCACCTTTAATAGAACGAACTCCAAAAGCTTTCCCCTGATTTCATTAATTGCGTGACACGGCAACAGCAAAATCTAAGCCTTTCCCTGGGAAGCACGACGGCGCCATCAGCCCACCAGCGTGAACTGTCTGCAAAGTGTGCTCTGATAATGGAGCCAGCAAGAACAGTGGCTGCCTCATTTTCCATATCTGTGAAAAAATCTGAAATAAAAAGGAGCGAAATTAGGTGAAACGTTACTTGATGTGAACAAAAACCCACGCTTCACAGTTCAGTCAGTTCAGTTCAGTTCAGTCGCTCAGTCGTGTCCGACTCTTTGCGACCCCATGAATCGCAGCACGCCAGGCCTCCCTGCTCATCACCATCTCCCGGAGTTCACTCAGACTCACATCCATCGAGTCAGTGATGCCATCCAGCCATCTCATCCTCGGTCGTCCCCTTCTCCTCCTGCCCCCAATTCCTCCCAGCATCAGAGTCTTTTCCAATGAGTCAGCTCTTCGCATGAGGTGGCCAAAGTACTGGAGTTTCAGCTTTAGCATCATTCCTTCCAAAGAAATCCCAGGGCTGATCTCCTTCAGAATGGACTGGTTGGATCTCCTTGCAGTCCAAGGGACTCTCAAGAGTCTTCTTGGCAGCGTGCCTAACTGGAGCTTCCCAGCCACTCTGCTGGGGGTGCGGCCTCGTGGCTCGGTTCTGTCTAGTGAGACGTAGGTGGGACCACAGTTGGAGTGGGAGGCCTGCCGCCCTTCTTCCTGATAGAAGCACAGCGAAAAGACCCGAGGCGGGGAGAGTGTGGCAGGAACCGAGCAGCTTCCCCGCGGCCAGCTCGCCGCACGGCTCCAGGGGGCTCTGCTCACACCGTCTGCAGCCCGATGGCCCCTCGAGTCTGCACCGCGGGGCCCTGCGGTGGAGGCTGTGCCCCGGAGGGCCGTCCCGGGGTGGGCGCCCTGGCCTGAGTATGTGACTCCGGGCGTCTCGCGCTTCTCAACCTGGCTCCGTTTCCCTCCCTCTTCTGTGCTTCATGCCCCCAGATCAGAATATCTCAGGGTCAGCCCCCTGAGAGAACAAATCTGACATCAGCTGATGGTGGCGGAGCCACAGCCCTGGCTGGGTGGAGAGGGGTGAAGGGAGGGAATCGGGGGTCTGGGTCCTTCTAATGAGTGAACCCGCTTGCTTTCAGCCCCATCCCAACTGCTGGATTCAGACACGGCCGATGCTTTCAGACCCTCAGCCTTTAGCGGATTCACGGTGGATTCCATTTAAGGTCTGTGGCTTCTCTAGGCACAGCCACTTAGCAGAATGGAGAAAGCTGAAGCTAATTAGATTCCATTATTATCTTTTCAAGTTTTGTTGATTTTTTTTTTTTTGGCATTTCCTCTCCATTCGCTTCTTCTTAATTCCTTTACGACTCTCTCAGTGGGTTTGGACAGGGCGCGGAGATAAAGGCATGCGGGGTTAATCTGAGGTTGACAGCTGCAGGTGAGGCTGCAAGCCTCAGTTCAGTCGCTCAGTCGTGTCCGACTCTTTGCGACCCCATGAGTTGCAGCACGCCAGGCCTCCCTGTCCATCACCATTCTAGGCACAGCCACTTAGCAGAATGGAGAAAGCTGAAGCTAATTAGATTCCATTATTATCTTTTCAAGTTTTGTTGATTTTTTTTTTTTTGGCATTTCCTCTCCATTCGCTTCTTCTTAATTCCTTTACGACTCTCTCAGTGGGTTTGGACAGGGCGCGGAGATAAAGGCATGCGGGGTTAATCTGAGGTTGACAGCTGCAGGTGAGGCTGCAAGCCTCAGTTCAGTCGCTCAGTCGTGTCCGACTCTTTGCGACCCCATGAGTTGCAGCACGCCAGGCCTCCCTGTCCATCACCAACTCCTGGAGTTCACTCAGATTCACGTCCATCGAGTCAGTGATGCCATCCAGCCATCTCATCCTCTGTCGTCCCCTTCTCCTCCTGCCCCCAATCCCTCCCAGCATGCAAGCCTAGATGAGCTCTTATCAGCGTCTCTGCTGATAAGAGACGCTGATAAGGCGTCAGGCCTTTAGTCCACACCCTAGGCCTGTGGACTGAAACCAAGAACAGCAAATGGAAAGAGAAACAGTGTAATTCAGAAGTGTAGCTAGAGATGGCTAAGCCTAAAGAAAGACAAATCTGAAACAGTCACCAAATTCTTCTTGAATGACCAATAAAGCTACTGCATATAGTAAAAATAATAAGAACAATCAACTCAATAATAAGAACAATAACACCTCAGCAATGAGAACAGTCAACTCTGCTCAGCACTGCTGAGCTGGCCTGTTATCGTTCCAGGCCATTGTCTTTGCATTAGACCTACTTGGCCTCTCACTGATGCTGGTGCTGCTGCTGTTGCTGCTGGTGAAGATGAGCAAGATGCGGGTGAAAGCTGGCACTTAGATAGCGCTTGGATGCGCCCAGCACATTCAATGTTTCAATCCTCACCACCTTCATTTCCGACAGTTACTGTTGTTATACCCAGCAGGATAACGCAGCAGAGAGCAGTTAAGTACTTTGCACAAGTTCACCTAGCTAGGATAGAACAAACAGAAAAAGGATTAATATTTCAAATGGAATGGAATGGTTCAAAGCCAGGACTAAACTGATGAAGTCCTTCTCTAGCGGCTTTGCTTGTGCAAATGCACTATAGATAAAAATACTTGAATTTATATATCACTTGACAACTTCAAAAGCAATTTCACTTCATCTCATTTGATCCCTGGGGCTTCCTTGATGGTCCCAGTGGTAAAGAATCCACCTGCCAATGCAGGAGATGCAGGTTCGATACCTGGGTCGGGAGAATCCCTTAGAGAAGGGACTGGCAACCCACTCCAGTATTCTTGCCTGGAGAAGCCCATGAACAGAGGAGCCTGGCGGGCTACAGTCCATGGAGTGGCAAAGGGTAGGACATGACTTAGCAACTGAATAACACAGAAACACATTTGACTGCCGCGCTCCCATTGCACAGCTGAGAAATCCGGTGCCGTCTGACTCCAGACGGTACGAGTAGGAAATATTTTTATCCACTAACGCACTGATGTTCCTTGTCGTGAAGATTCTCAGAGCGTCAGCCCTCAGCTCAGCTCTTTCACTGTTCATTTTGATGATTGTGAACCTTCGTTTACACAGAACCCCGGGAAGAGACATTCTAACAGCAACAGAACTGCTTGAGTGCAAGTTGTGAATCGTTGGTTTAAGCCTCAGAAAGTGTTTTCCCACAGAGCCTGCATGAGTCACGGGGAGTCGCAGGCTAACGCACAATGCCGGAACGTCACTTCTGTGGCCACACTCAGCGCAGCTCTCTAGGCCCCGAGGGGCGGCGAGGAGCCCGGGAGGAGGGGGCGCCTAGGGGTGGTGCGGTGCCCCCCACTGCGGGGCAGAGCGCGGAGAGGCCGTGCTCATCCGAGCATGAGGTGGGGCCAGCCGGGCCTCCTTGACGCCGGATGTGCCAGTCGCTTCAGTCCCGTCTGACTCCGTGTGACCCCGTGGACCGTAGCCCGCCAGGCTCTTCTGTGCATGGGATCTCCAGGCAAGAACACTGGAGTGGGGCGCCAGGCCCTCCACAGGGGATCTTCCTAACCCAGGGATGGAACCCGAGTCTCTGACGTTTCCTGCATTGGCAGGTGGGTTCTTTACCACTAGGGCCGCCTGGGAAGTCCTGACACATAGTGGCCCCACACAAACCCTTGCCACTGGTGCAGAAGGGAGCACAATTTGTAGTTAAGCTTTTTTACTGAAATATAGCTAATTGAGAATGTTGTAGTAGTTTCTAGTGTACAGTCGAGTGATTCAGCTCTGCATACCCGTGTATGTAGATTCTTTTTCATTATAATTTATTACAAGATATTGAACGTCGTTCCCCACGCTGTACAGTAGGACCTTCCTGTTTTTCTATCCTCTGTATGTAAAGTTTGCTGTTTAATCGAAGAGCGTTCCTGGCACAACACACACTCCCCACCTAGTGATCCGGAAACCCACATTTCTGTGCTGAAAGAACCGAGGGTGGGGGGATTGGATGATGGCCAGCCCTTTGTAGGACGAGCACTCGGCCTGAATGAGGCTGATTTCCCGAAAGAATTCCGCTTCCTTCTCCGTAGTTGTTGGGCCCTACTTTTACAGTTAACCAACAGACCGTGTATAATTAGAGGCTCTGCTGCTCCAGGGGGGACATTAGGAGAATCTGATGTTCTGAGCTAATGTAATCAGTCACGTCGAGCGAAGACGTCTGTGCTTTACCAGCTTCTGAATTAGGGTCTCTGGGGGATAAAGCCCTTGCCATCCTGACCCAGGGTAAGAACTGGGCATGACTGTGCTTTAATTGATTAATTTTAATAATTATAACCTTAATAATCATTAACTCAGTTATGCATCGATTAATACCTCCTGGAGAAGGAAATGGCAACCCACTCCAGTATTCTTGCCTGGAGAATCTCCATGGACAGGGGTATCTGGCAGGCTACAGTCCATGGGGTCGCAAAGAGTCGGACACGACTGGGCGGCTAAGCACAATTTCTCCTTCTGGTGGCTCAGAGTGAAGAATCTGCCTGCAATGAGGAAACCCAGGTTCGATCCCTATGCTGGGAAGATCCCCTGGAGACGGGAATCGTAACTCACTCCACTCTTCTTGCCTGGAGATTCCAGGACAGAGAAGACTGGTGGCCTACAGTCCATGGGGTTGCAAAGAGCTGGACAGGACTGAGTGACTAGCACACACTTTCACTCATTCTAAAAATTATGTGAGATGAGCAAGTCTGAGATGGATGACGGTGGTTATCTGAGCCCTTGGGGTCTGTGGACCTTCTGCAGTCGTGGGAGACGAAATGTTTTTGTGCAGAGGGCTGGATGCTCCTGTTGCCAGTGCCCGGAGGTTATTTTATCTTGCATTTTTTCCTGAGAGAGATGATCACTGCTGGCCACAAAGCATCTCCTCTCTTTCTTATCAGAGGGGATCTGATGAGAGATCAGCTATCTTAAATTCTAGAAGCTGGGACCTCCCTGGCGGTCCAGTGGCTGAGAGCCTGCCTTGCCGTGCAGGGCACGTGCGTTCACTCTCCGGCTGGGGCGCTACGATCCCACCCGCCTCAGAGCAGCTAGGCCTGCCAGCCGCGGCTGGAGACCCTTGGGCTCCGGTATCGAGGGCTCTCCCTCCTCTGCCTCCTCCGCAGGTTTGGGCCTGTGTGCTGCTGGCTGGCTCCGCCCTGTGCCCCGACATCTGCAAACCACATCTGTCTTTTGTGCTTNCACTCTCCGGCTGGGGCGCTACCATCCCACCCGCCTCAGAGCAGCTAGGCCTGCCAGCCGCGGCTGGAGACCCTTGGGCTCCGGTATCGAGGGCTCTCCCTCCTCTGCCTCCTCCGCAGGTTTGGGCCTGTGTGCTGCTGGCTGGCTCCGCCCTGTGCCCCGACATCTGCAAACCACATCTGTCTTTTGTGCTTGCCATTCTGTCACTCGCCCGCCTGTCGGATGTGGACCCGTCCCTTCCTCGCCTGATCTCTCGCAGCGCTCCCCTCTCCTCCTCTGTCTTCCCGTAGGGGACATGCGGTTCTAGTCTCCCCATCTGAAAAGAAACGCGCCTCTGGCTGACGGCTCTCCTCCCTGCAGAGCTGCCTATATTCTGGCCCCGCAAAGCCCTGCGTCCTGGTTCCTGTGAAAGCCCTGCTCCTTAGAGACCACCTCTGGCTGTCCAGTTGCTCTGAGCAGCAGGTGCTTTTAATCGCACTCGTCTTTCTGAGGCATTGTTCACTCTTAACCTGTCCCCCTTTCACGAGATGCCTGCTTCCCGCAGC
The DNA here is from genome assembly GCA_006410635.1 of Cephalophus harveyi. Taxonomy (NCBI): domain Eukaryota; kingdom Metazoa; phylum Chordata; class Mammalia; order Artiodactyla; family Bovidae; genus Cephalophus; species Cephalophus harveyi. The sequence goes on along the minus strand of SJYT01070618.1, from coordinate 144,851 downwards.
TTCTGAGACATTCCCTAGTTTACGATTCCTGGAATTCCTCATTCTTTGTTCTCTTTCTGTTTTACAATCTTGATATCTCCCCTCACTCCTTAAACCCCGGGTCCCCCAAGGCCAACCGCTCCACCCACAGTCCTTGCTGCGCTCTCTCCAGTGAGCCCGTCATCCCAACATCCGTGCGCGGAGAACCCCACGTCCGTCTACCTAGCACGGGTTCCTTTCCGAAGAAGACTCAGCTATTCTATTGCATGCAAGATGGAGAGGTAGATTAGCGTCTCATATACACAAAGGAGAACCAAAATTACTCCTCTTACGTTCTTGATCACAGATGGTATCCCACTTGTCACTAGGTCAGAAACCTGAGTGTCACTTCAAGTCCCTCCTGCCCTTCGTCAGCAGCGCCTGGCAGGCTGCTCGGTCCTGCGCAGCCTCCTGGGGGTTGTCAGGTGGGCCCGGTTTTCTCCCCCCTCGTTGCCAGGGTCTGAATCCAGGCCGGACTCCTTCTCTTGTGGACCACTGAGCCAGCATCGTCACCAGCCTCTCTCGCTCGGTCCC
>SJYT01070618.1:46298-144072 GCA_006410635.1 Cephalophus harveyi | reverse complement strand
GGCGCGACCCCGCCCCTCCCGCCTCGGGCCTCGGGGGGCTGCTGCACCTTCAGCGTTTCACTGTCAGGCTCCTAACCGCTCATCTGCTGGCCCCTCTTGCCGTTATGTCACCACGTCTCTGGCTGTGGCCATCGTGCCTTTGCCACTACACCCTGTGTGCCCTTCCTTCCTCTCCCGCTCCCAAGCTCCTGCTACACCGTCCGAGAAGCCTTTGTTGGCCGCATCCTCACGGTCCCTGCCCTGAGCTCTGGGAGCCACATGGCTGTGGAGGCATCCTTACCCCGATCTGTACTGACCTGTGTCTGTATCTTTTGTCGGGTTAGGAAGCTCCTTGTATCCAGCGCTTGACTCCATTCCTGCCACGGTGCTGATCCTCAAGGTAAGACATGAATGCATGCATAAATGACGTGCCAATCCCACCTGCCTTTCCGTGGGAAAGGACTGGAAAAAGTTCAGTTCAGTTCAGTCGCTCAGTCCTGTCCAACTCTGCGACCCCAAAGACTGCAGCACGCCAAGCCTCCTGTCCATCATCAACTCCCGGAGTTTATTCAAACTCATGTTCATCGAGTCAGTGATGCCATCCAACCATTCCATCCTCTGTTGTCCCCTTCTCCTCCTGCCTTCAATCTTTCCCAGCATCAGGGTCTTTTCCAATAAGTCAGCTCTTAGCATCAGGTGGCCAAAGTATTGGAGTTTCAGCTTCAGCATCCATCCTTCCAGTGAATATTCAGGACTAATTCCCTTTAGGATGGACTGGTTTTATCTCCTTGCAGTCCAAGGGACTCTCAAGAGTCTTCTCCAACACCACAGTTCAAAAGCATCTTTGAATTCTTTGGCACTCAGCTTTCTTTATAGTCCAACTCTCACATCCATACATGACCACTGGAAAAACCATAGCCTTGACTAGACGGACCTTTGTTGGCAAAGTAAGGTCTCTGCTTTTTACTATGCTGTCTAGGTTGGTCATAACTTTCCAAGGAAAAAGACTAATTAGAAGCAATAACTTGAGACAATTATACGAAATGTTTCACACAGAAAACATTACACTGCTAATTCGTTTAATTTTTATCACACTATTAAAATATTTTAAGTATTAAAAGTATTTGAAGTATTTGAAAAATATTTTTGCTCTTTATGGAATTCTAAATTGGGAGGGACTATCAGAGGTCATCTGTTCCAACCTTCAGTTTTTAAAGTACAATAACTTTTTTTAGACAGTCATTTTAAAAAATGCCTTTAAAAATAGTTTCGTATATCTTAAGCACCCACTGGACAGGGAGCTTTCCAGTATCTGGACCTGATGAACGGAAGCTGTTGAACTCCAGCACTAAAATAAGCTCAAAGAGAAGGGCTGGAGAAGCCTTGGTGGGAGACGTGGCGTTGCCTAGCAACTCACAGGCAGCGCTCGCGTGGGCAGCGGCCCGGCCGCTGGACATCGTGGGAGCCCCGCTCACAGAGGTGCTTATCTCTGCCACCAGCACGGCATCAGTTTTACTTGCCTGCCTCACTTCTGCTGTTTCACAGATCAGTTAATAATGATTTTTAACTTTTTTTAAAGATTTTTTTTTTGGTGTGGGTCATTTTATAGTCTTGACTGAATTTGTTTCCATTCTGCTTCTGTGTTATATTTTGGTGGGGTTTTTTTGGCCACAGGCATCTGGGATCTCAGTTGCTTAACCAGGAATTGAACCCGCACCCTCTGCTTTAGAAGGCCAAGTCTTCACCTCTGGAGTCTGAGACGGAGGGAAAGGAAGTCCCAGTGATGATTTTTTAATGTCCAAGATTGGTAAATACTAACGAATGTCTGACACGTTGGAAGGGCTTTCACATCATATGAAGATTCAGAGGGCAGAGAAGGAGAGGGAGATTAGAGACGAACAAAACAAACCATTTTACTCCCTCGTCCAGGGAAAGGAGAAGAGAGAGTAACGTCTAATCCTCTGCGGACAGAGGAGAAGAAAGAGCAAGGAGACAGCTGCAGGGAGGAAGACAGCGACTGACATCCAAACAGCACCACCTGTCATGCCCCAAACTGGAAACCAGAATCAGGCCACTGAGCGGGGACGCCACCATCACCATCATCGTCACCAGGATGAATGCCGATCAGCCAAGTCTGCCCCACTGGCCAGAAAGTCATCTCCACTCTAGGCAGAGTCAGCAGAGGAAGGAAAGCCATCAGGGTTAGGTGTGGTGATGGGACTAAAATAATCCAAAGGATGGATGTAAATTAAAAATTTGAAAAAGGTTGAACGGTCAATATAAGGCCGTGATTCCTAACCGGGAGCAGTTTTGCCACCAGAGGGACACTCGGCAATGTCCGGAGAGATTTCTGGTTGTCACAGCTGTGGGTGAGAGGGAACTGCTGGAATTCTGTAGGGAGCGGCCAGGAATGCTGCTTAACAGCATGTTAACTGACGGCGGAGAACTGTCCGGTCTGAAATGGCAGCAGTGCCAAGGTTGGGAAACCCTGATGTGAGGGAATTTTTCAACCTGATAAACCCGGGGAGATTGACTGGATTTCCCAGTGACCACCGCACAAGCCCTTTTCTTAACGAGCACGTGGTGACGCCTACTCACGCCAGCTTCCAAGATCCCCGTTCTGCGTCCTGCAGCCGCACATTTGTAGCTTGCAATAGGTTAGTTCCGCCAGGGACACTGGCAAATAGAGCGAAGCAGGGTTCTGTGCCTCCACGCAGCACGCCTGCAGAGCTCATTCGAGGCGACTGCCAGCACATCCGGCGGCTCAGACGGGAAGGAGCCTCAATCCTGCAAGGCGCGCCCCGGGTTCAGTCCCGCAAGGCGCGCGCCCCGGGTTCAATCCCTGGTCCGGAAGATCCCCGGAGAAGGGAATGGCAGCCCCCTCCAGGCTTCTTGCCTGGGGAATCCCATGGACTGATGGACTGAGTAGCCGGGAGGGCTACAGTCCACGGGGTCACAAAGAGTCAGACACGACTGAGCGACTCACACACACACAGCGTATCACTGCGCCTCCCTTACGGGAGGAGGAAGACTGATCCTCTCGCTTTTTCTGTCCTTCCCCCTCCTCCCTCCCTCTTCTTCTGTGGGCTTTTAAAGGGCACTACCCTTCACCGCACAAGTGCAAGTCACTAAATCCTTAATGCCTGTGCTTTCACCTGAGCTGCTCTGAGGACAGCACGTGTCTGCATCACCTGGAGGGCCTCCTGATGGCGGGGCCCCACCCCCAGAGTGTCAGCTGCAGTAGGTCCGTGGGCTCAAGCCTGTGCGTGCCCCACGCGTGCCCCAGTGGAGCTGGTGCTGCTGGCCTGGGGACCCCCTGCTGAGGGCCTGGTCCAGGCCGTCTGAGGGCGGCCTTGCTGACTCGCATCGCTGTTCAGGGGAAGCAACCCAGCAGGATTCCAGGTGATCCGCGACACTCAGGATGTAGCCTGGCGAGATGTGAGCCGCCACTTGTCCGGGCTGCCTGTAGTTCTGGCAGTTTTCTTCCTCTGGCCTCAGATGCTTGCAGATGAATCTTGAGATTATCACGTGTGAGAGTTAGTGAAATAATCTCAAATGTGGAGTGTGAAGTAAGAGGGCAAGTGTACAAGAGCCAGCCAGAGCTTACCTGTGTGTGCCAACCAGTGGGCTAGGAACACAGAAACTTTTTTTTTAAGTCTAACTTTTGATTTTCTGCTGGATTATAGCCGACTGATGATGTGATAGTTTCAGAGCAACTCAGCCATCCGCATACACGCAGCCTTTCTTTCCCAGACTCCCCTCCCACTGAGGCGCGCGCAGCGCTGAGCAGCGCTCCCGTGCTGCAGAGCCGGTCCTCCTTGGTGATGCATTTTAGATGCAGCAGTGTGTCCCTGTCCGTCCAGTCTCCCTATTACCCCTTCCTCCCCTCAGACCCGCGCAACCTTAGCTTCTTTCTCTGAGTCTGTGGGTCTATTTCTGCTTTGTAAATAGACTTGTCTGTGTCATTCCTCTCTAGAGCCCACATAGAAGGGGCGTCACATAGTAGGTCTTCCTCTCCGTCTGACTTCCTTCACTCGGTATGACACAGGAACATTGTGACAAGAAAAGTTTCTAAAAAATATGGGAAAAGGTTCAAAAGTGGAGTAACTGACAATAAATGAAACCTTAAAGACAATTCTAGGATGGAGAAGACGGGCTTCCGCCGCGGTGATGGAAGCGGTGCGGGCGCTCGGGGCCACGCCCGGGGGTGGGCGTCTTCAGGCCCCTTTGCTCCGCTGGAACCAGCTTCAGAGCAGGGTGCCCTCCCCCTCTGCTCCCTGCGGAGAAGACGCCAGCGAGGCGGGGCGAGCCCGAGGAGGGAGCGCAGGCCGTGCCAGGGCCCCACGCCCCGCCTTAGGCATCTCTCCATCGGCTTCCAGCTGCAGAGCCCCCCTCTCCCAGCGCCTCTGCGGCCTCCAGACAAGTGGAAATCACGGCTGCCCTCCTCTTTGTGATGCTAAGCAGCTGAGCTGCCCTCAGCTCCCTCGAGCCCTGCCACCAGCTGGCCCAGGCTCCCAGAAGACCCCTGCAGGGGCTTGTCATCAGGAGCGGCCACTTACAGAGGGATTTGACCAGAAGGAACCTGGCAAGAACAGATGGGGCGCTCTGCTGGGGTGATTTGAGGAGAATTTAACTGAGGGGCCATTTGCAAAGGCGTAGGCAGGGTTTCTGGGAAATAAGTTCAAGGTGGGAAGGGCGGGCTGGCTTTCTACCCCTGGGCAGGCAGAATCCTCAGACGACTTCAGTGACTCCCCTGCCCTTGAATATGGCTTGTTGTTGCTCAGTCGCTCAGTTGTGTCCGACTCTGAGACCCCATTGACTGCAGCCTGCCAGACCTCCCTGTCCTTCGCTATCTCCCAGAGTTTACTCAAACTCATGTCCATTGAGTCACTGATGCCATCCAACCGTCCCATCCTCTGTCAGCCCTTTCTCCTTTGCCCTCAGTCTTTCCTAGCCTCAGGGTCTTTTCCAGTGAGTCAACGCTTTGCATCACGTGGCCAAAGTATTGGAACTTCAGCATCAGTCCTTCCGATGAACATAAGGAAGTCCCAGTGATGATTTTTTAATGTCCAAGATTGGTAAATACTAACGAATGTCTGACACGTTGGAAGGGCTTTCACATCATATGAAGATTCAGAGGGCAGAGAAGGAGAGGGAGATTAGAGACGAACAAAACAAACCATTTTACTCCCTCGTCCAGGGAAAGGAGAAGAGAGAGTAACGTCTAATCCTCTGCGGACAGAGGAGAAGAAAGAGCAAGGAGACAGCTGCAGGGAGGAAGACAGCGACTGACATCCAAACAGCACCACCTGTCATGCCCCAAACTGGAAACCAGAATCAGGCCACTGAGCGGGGACGCCACCATCACCATCATCGTCACCAGGATGAATGCCGATCAGCCAAGTCTGCCCCACTGGCCAGAAAGTCATCTCCACTCTAGGCAGAGTCAGCAGAGGAAGGAAAGCCATCAGGGTTAGGTGTGGTGATGGGACTAAAATAATCCAAAGGATGGATGTAAATTAAAAATTTGAAAAAGGTTGAACGGTCAATATAAGGCCGTGATTCCTAACCGGGAGCAGTTTTGCCACCAGAGGGACACTCGGCAATGTCCGGAGAGATTTCTGGTTGTCACAGCTGTGGGTGAGAGGGAACTGCTGGAATTCTGTAGGGAGCGGCCAGGAATGCTGCTTAACAGCATGTTAACTGACGGCGGAGAACTGTCCGGTCTGAAATGGCAGCAGTGCCAAGGTTGGGAAACCCTGATGTGAGGGAATTTTTCAACCTGATAAACCCGGGGAGATTGACTGGATTTCCCAGTGACCACCGCACAAGCCCTTTTCTTAACGAGCACGTGGTGACGCCTACTCACGCCAGCTTCCAAGATCCCCGTTCTGCGTCCTGCAGCCGCACATTTGTAGCTTGAAATAGGTTAGTTCCGCCAGGGACACTGGCAAATAGAGCGAAGCAGGGTTCTGTGCCTCCACGCAGCACGCCTGCAGAGCTCATTCGAGGCGACTGCCAGCANACTCACGCCAGCTTCCAAGATCCCCGTTCTGCGTCCTGCAGCCGCACATTTGTAGCTTGAAATAGGTTAGTTCCGCCAGGGACACTGGCAAATAGAGCGAAGCAGGGTTCTGTGCCTCCACGCAGCACGCCTGCAGAGCTCATTCGAGGCGACTGCCAGCATATCCGGGGCTCCCCGGGCGGCTCAGACGGGAAGGAGCCTCAATCCTGCAAGGCGCGCCCCGGGTTCAGTCCCTGGTCCGGAAGATCCCCGGAGAAGGGAATGGCAGCCCCCTCCAGGCTTCTTGCCTGGGGAATCCCAGGGACTGATGGACTGAGGAGCCGGGAGGGCTACAGTCCACGGGGTCACAAAGAGTCAGACACGACCGAGCGACTCACACACACACAGCGTATCACTGCGCCTCCCTTACGGGAGGAGGAAGACTGATCCTCTCGCTTTTTCTGTCCTTCCCCCTCCTCCCTCCCTCTTCTTCTGTGGGCTTTTAAAGGGCACTACCCTTCACCGCACAAGTGCAAGTCACTAAATCCTTAATGCCTGTGCTTTCACCTGAGCTGCTCTGAGGACAGCACGTGTCTGCATCACCTGGAGGGCCTCCTGATGGCGGGGCCCCACCCCCAGAGTGTCAGCTGCAGTAGGTCCGTGGGCTCAAGCCTGTGCGTGCCCCATGCGTGCCCCAGTGGAGCTGGTGCTGCTGGCCTGGGGACGCCCTGCTGAGGGCCTGGTCCAGGCCGTCTGAGGGCGGCCTTNGCATCACCTGGAGGGCCTCCTGATGGCGGGGCCCCACCCCCAGAGTGTCAGCTGCAGTAGGTCCGTGGGCTCAAGCCTGTGCGTGCCCCATGCGTGCCCCAGTGGAGCTGGTGCTGCTGGCCTGGGGACGCCCTGCTGAGGGCCTGGTCCAGGCCGTCTGAGGGCGGCCTTGCTGACTCACATCGCTGTTCGGGGGAAGCAACCCAGCAGGATTCCAGGTGATCCGCGACACTCAGGATGTAGCCTGGCGAGATGTGAGACGCCACTTGTCCGGGCTGCCTGTAGTTCTGGCAGTTTTCTTCCTCTGGCCTCGGATGCTTGCAGATGAATCTTGAGATTATCACGTGTGAGAGTTAGTGAAATAATCTCAAATGTGGAGTGTGAAGTAAGAGTCTTTTGAGGCCCGAGGGGGTGTCTGTCCCCGCCTCTCTCTGAGTCTCTGGTGGCCTCAGGCACCCCTTGTCTGCAGGTGATACTCTCCCTGTCTTCACCCGGCTTCCCTCTATGTGGATCTGTCTCGTGTCTAAATTTCTGTTTTTTTAATGAGGACAGCTATATAGCATGAGTGTCCACTCTGATGACCTCATCTTAATCATCCAGAAGACCCCGGTTCCAGATTAGGGCACATTCACAAGTCCTGGAAATTAGGATTTGAATATCTTTCTTGTGGGGGCGGGATACATAAGTCAACCCAAAAGAGGCCCTAATGCCAACCTACAGTTTAAAGGCAAAGTCATGTTCAAGATCAGAGAGTCATGTCTTTCTGGTTTGCCCTACCCACTTCATCTGGGAAAATTGGGAAATATCCTTTCTCTCAAACTGTTCCAGGGAAAGCTACTACATAAACATTAAATCATTAAAAAAATAAATGTGACTCACAGGTGGGTGGGAGGCCCTATTTGTATATTTGTGCACTTTTTTTTTTTTAGTGTTTGCAGGGCCACCGTTAAAAAAGGGGAAATAGCGTGTGACATGATTTACTTTCCTCTGAAGGACGTTGCCTGCAGCAGAGGACGCTGACGTTGCTGTTTATTGATCTTTCTTTATTCCCTCTTCGTTGTTGCTCTAAGAATAAGCACAATGTTTTTCCCTAAGTGCGTTAAGATGGCATCATAAAAGAGATTTCTATAATGAAGCAGTTTGGTTCTTAAAAAAAGAGAGAGAGAGAGACGAAAGCGACCATTCTCTGCGTACTTTGAAGACCCCAGCACCCCTGCGTCCTCTCCCGCCCTGTCCGGCGGGCTGTGCGGTCCTGCTGGCTGTACGCTCTGCACAGAACGGCTGCTTTGTAGTCAGGCTCCCGTGTTGAAATAATATCCGGTAATTGCTCAGTCCTCCGCGGCCTGAGAAGACGCACCAGCAGCACGTTTGGGAAACTGTCTTGCTTTTCCAGCTCCTCCTCGTATCTGGCCCGTCAGTCAGCCAAACAATCAATCAGAAGACATTTGGTCTCTGCATGGAGCCACTCACAGAGCTTTTCTGGGTTGGCTTGGGAGTGGGGTATGAAAAGGGGGTTATTATTTTCTGTGATGCATGTTTCTTCAGATCCACTGCTTTTAAAAATGATATTTTTATTCAAATTAGTTGCAGTCAAAGGAAAGCAAGTACAGAGAAGCGTTCATTAATGCCCGGCCTCCTGCTGGCCTGGAGCGAGTCTGCTTCTGAAGCAGGCGGCCTAATCGCTGATCCGGCCCCGAGGTGCCCCAGCCGTGTTCATCAGGACATTGTTAATTTGCTTAATGGTGTGCTGTCCACAGCTCTTACATGCTGCCGCCAAAAAGCAAGGATCCGCCACGTTTGGTCCGCAGCTGTGTTTTCTCCTTTAATTCAGGGAACATGGAAAAGCAGATCGTAGGTCGGGACGTCTCATCAAGGTGGAGCCTCCTGGTTCCTGTTGAAGGAGCTTCCAACCTCCTTGAATTTAGGCTAAAATTGAATGTCCGTCTGAATGAATGGGTGTCTGTGAACACATCAGTGGATGTGTATGAGCTTAAATCTGCTGCTGCTGCTGCTGCTAAGCCGCTTCAGTCCTGTCTGACTCTGTGCGACCCCATGGACTGCAGCCCACCAGGCTCCTCCGTCCATGGGATTCTCCAGGCAAGAGCACTGGAGTGGGGTGCCACTGCCTTCTCCCTTAAATCCTCTACCTTCCTATAAAACAGAGCGTATTGGGAGCTCACGTAACCTGCTGAAGTAACCAGGTGAAGCTGTCGTAAACTCCTCCCTAAGTTTTCCCTTAATACTTTCTACTCTTAAGTATGGTTGGTCCGTGGGGTCTGGTCCGCATCCAAGAGCAGATGACCATCAGCAGCACCGACACCGAATGGGCGCGGGGGCGGCAGCTCGGAGGTGCGGTCGGAGAGCCGCACGTCTAGCCTGTCCAAGCCCAAAGTCACGTGGCACAGAAACGTGAGAGTGAGGTTCCAACCGGCCGTCTTGCCCGTGACCCGTGCCCGCGACCACGGCGATCAGTATGCCTGCTGCTGGCCCCCCTGACTCACTCTGGAGATTATTATTCTGCCAAACTTTGCCAAGCCGTGTGAGATGGCACCAGAGGGGTGCAAAATGAGCTTTAAAAGCGTTTTCTGGACTTCCCTCACGGGAGAGTGGTCAAGACTCCGAGCTTCCAAGGCCGGAGGTGCAACTTCGATTGCTGGTCGGGTCGGGGAGCTGGGATCCCACGCGTCAGCAGGCATGGCCACACATAGATAGATTAAATTACAGCATTTTCTCTGTGTCCTTCTTCCAGGGGAAACACACTGACTAGTGACTGGTGACTCGGAAAACTGTTTCCCAAGACTGACAGGAATGGCGAGGCTCCCGCTACTCCCATCAGGAATAGAGTTGTAAGTAACCAGCAAGCAAAATATTGAGGGATAGAAGTCCTTGTCAAAAGGCGAAACCGGCATATAATTTTGCAGTTCCAATGACCTCAGTGTAATGGATCACTTTTAAAAAAGGGTTTTTTTTTTTTTTTTTTTGCTGCATTTCATAAATACATTTTGTGTTGTAGCTATTCCAAGTAAGACCTCAAGATCTGTACACACTGCAGTTTGGAGAAAGCCTGTTTATACTCTTATCTTTGAATTTAAGTAGACAAAGAGAAATTTACAGTGGAGAAGACAAAGAGACAGACAGTGTGAATTATGAACACTGTGTGGTGAAATGCAAAATGATTGTTTATGCAGGATTAATGGAGCTGATGTTCAGTCCACAGATCAGCTATATGCAGATTAACGAAAGGTATTTACGTGAAAGGACTTGCGAATTTGTGTGGTTGACAGTGTTATTCATCGTGAAAAAGTTAATCAATAAAAGTATACTTTCAGTGAGAGAGAGAGAGCGGGGCATGGCCACTACAATCAATATAAAAAGTATTGAGTTTGGTGTCCACAGGGCTCAGAGATACCCAGAGAATGAACCTTCATGCATATTCCAGCGTTTTCTCCAACACAGACTGTGTAACACTTGACAGCTATTATACGTTACCTTGCAGATTTTAAAAGCAAGAAGTTGGCAGTGGAAGGAGTCTGCATGGTGTGGGGAAAAGGTGATGGTTTTTAGAAGCAGACAGCCTAAAATCCTAAATCTGCTGCTAAGCTAGGTGAACTTGGACTCCCTGGAATCTCACCAAGCCTCAGTTTCCCCTCTGTAAGACGAGAACCTTCACTCCTCACTCAGTCATTCAGCCAGCAGTTACTCTGTGCTGCCAACGTGCCAGCCGCAGTTCCAGGCCCTGGAAACACAGCACTCAGCAACAGCACAGTCTGAAGGGCGGCAGATCCCAGAGGGAAGAGACAGCGAGTCCCGCAGGCGACACGGAGATGCGCCACGGGCTCCCGCGGTCACGCAGTCGAGGCCGACTCTGTGACCCCAGGGACCGTAGCCCCATAGGCTCCTCTGTCCGCGGGATTCTCCAGGCAAGAAGACTGCGGTGGGTTGCCGTGGCCTCCTCCAGGGCACCTTCCCCACCCGGGGATCAAGCCTGCGTCTGTTACGTCTCTTGCGTTGGCAGGTGGGTTCTTTACCACTAGCGCCGCCCGGGAGGCCCACACGTCAGGTGGTGACAGAGGGTTGGTATTTGTGTCCTTGGACTGCCAATTTCGGGTAACAGTGCANCAGGGCACCTTCCCCACCCGGGGATCAAGCCTGCGTCTGTTACGTCTCCTGCGTTGGCAGGTGGGTTCTTTACCACTAGCGCCGCCCGGGAGGCCCACACGTCAGGTGGTGACAGAGGGTTGGTATTTGTGTCCTTGGACTGCCAATTTCGGGTAACAGTGCACCACAAGCTGAACCGCTAAAATGATAGAAATGTACTCCCTCACAGTCTGGAGGCTGGAAGTCTAGAATCAAGTGTCGGCAGGTCCAGAAGGCTCTAAGGAAGGATGCTTTCTTGCCTCTCCCCAGTCTGGTGGCTGCCTGTGGTCCTGGCTCACAGCTATGCCACTTCCACCTGCCGCCACTCAGTCAGAGCAGTGGGTCCTCTTTCCTTCCAAGGATCCCAGTCGCACTGGACTCAGGCCCGCTTAAGCCTATAATGCCATTTCAGCTCCTCACATCTGCCAAGACCCTATTTCCAAATAAGGTCATGTTCTGGGTGGACGTGAATTTGAGGGGGACACTCTTTGTGAAAACGCTGGCTTAAAACTCAACATTAAAAAACTAAGATTATGGCATCTGGTCCCGTCACTTCATGGCAAATAAATGGGGAAATAATGGAAACAGTGAGAGACTATTTTTTTGGGCTCCAAAATCACTGCAGATGGTGACTGCATCCATGAAATTAAAAGGCGCTTGCTCCGTGGAAGAAAAGCTATGACCAACCTACACAGCACATTAAAAAGCAGAGACCTTACTTTGCCGACGAAAGTCCGTCTAGTCAAGGCTATGGCTTTTCCAGTAGTCATGTATGGATGTGAGAGTTGGACTATAAAGCTGAGTGCCAAAGAGTTGATGCTTTTGAAGTATGGTGTTGGAGAAGACTCTTGAGAGTCCCTTGGATGGCAAGGAGATCCAACCAGTCCATCCTAAAGGAAATTAGTCCTGAATATTCACTGGAAGGACTGATACTAAAGCCAAAACTCCAATCCTTTGAGCACCTGATATGAAGAGCTGACTCACTGGAAAAGACCCTGATGCTGGGAAAGATTGAAGGTGGGAGGAGAAGGGGACGGCAGAGGATGAGATGGCTGGATGGCATCACTGACTCGATGGACATGAGTTTGGGTGGCCTCTGGGAGTTGGTGATGGACAGGGAGGCCTGGCGTGCTGAGGTCCCTGGGGTCGCAGGGTCAGACACGACTGAGCGCCTGAGCTACAGGTGTGCCTGGGTTGTGTCTCTTCTCGCCTGGATTACCTTGCTGTCCCGGCTCTCAGACAGCACGTTGAGAAATTTCTCCCTCTGGGTTTGGTTTGACCGGCTCCTCCAACCAGGTTCTTTCCTGCCTAGCCAGCCACCTGACTGAGGATCTGACGTTCTTCCATTGCCGAGGGGGCTGCGTCTCAAGGCTTGTATTGGTTCAGGTCCGTCAGGTGAGCTCTCACAAGGAGAGCTCCCACTAACCCAGGACACCTGCACAGCAAGGTGATTGCCTGCAAAACCCGCAGAGCAGGGGAGCCTGCGTGGGCTGGAAATGAGCCTCGTATCCTAGGTTCTGTGCTCACTGCCAGTCATCTCTGAAGAGTCTCTGGCGCCCTGGAGAGGAGCGTGGCTAGGTTCTAGAAGACTCTCCCAGGTCTTTTACTTCCAAAGCGGCCCTGTGATTGATCCAAGTCAATGGCCCTTGAATGTCTACATGTCTTTTGAAACTGAGCTCATTGTTGTAATTGTTGTTTGGAAACCATTTGGATGAGTGGAAGGGGTATAAGGTGGGGTTATGCGTGAATGTATTGCCCGTAAATGAATCCTCAGCCCATCTCTCGGGTTGCTTTCCAAGCATCATAAGCCTTTACAGACATCTTATTTTGTTCCCGTTTCCTCGCGTCCCCACTTGTGCTCAGCACGTGGATTGTGGAATGCTGTCTACTGCTCTGTAGAGCTTCCTGTGATGTGCTTGGTGGGCGTTGGGCGGCATTGTAATGCTTCACTTAAGAAACTCTGAGCCTCGGGACTGGGGAAAAACTGCATCCCCCCCAACTCCACCCCCCAAGGTTATTCATTTGCTGACACCCCAGGGGAGAAACTGCTAAATATACTGACACAAAAATGTTTGCTAACCAGGCTGTTTAGGGTGTCATTAATGGACTTGGGTAAGCTTTTTTGAATTCCAAATCGAAATTATTATTGTTTTTTGAACTTTTTATTTTGTATGGGGGTATAGCCAGTTAACAATGTGGTGATAATTTCCGGTGGACAACAGAGGGACTCAACCACCCACATACATGTGTCCATTCTCCCCCAGACACCCCTTCCGCCCGGGCTGCCACGTAGCCCTGGGGAAGCCGTTCCTCTCACCCGCCGATATGTCTGAGATGGAAATGTCTTGAAGGCTGCAATGACTGACACAAGCTTGGCAGCAGAGTGTCTCGATGCGCTTCTGAGAAACACGCAACCAGACCCTCTGGTGCCGCGCCTCTGCTTGGAGGCGTGGGCGCGCAGCAGCCTCGGCTGGGAAGAGGCGGCCGTCCGCGGAGCGGTGGGGAGCCCGCGCTGCCGCTGTGCTCTGCCCTGCAGCCACGCCTTGCGCGGCCCAGCAGAAGCGGAGAGCGAGCTTCCCCGCGCTTGCTTTCCTCTAAGGTGAGAGCTAGGGTGACATCCGTAGTCTCTGACGCACCCACAGGGAGGAGCGGTTTCGTTTGGCTGGTTTTCGGTGCTTCCATCTGTTTGGGCCGTCCTAGGACGCAGCCTCGGCCGGGCAGCCGGGAGCGCGGCTGGAAGGCAGGGCCCGGCCCCGCCGGGAGCTTCGGTTCGGCGGCTCTGACGCGGACAATGCCACCCTCGGGTGGGAGACAAGCCGGCGCAGGCTTTGCGTGGGATTGCTGGTGACGACACGCCCCCAGGCCCGCGTTCCCATTAGCGCAGGGTCTGCGTGACTGTGTGCTTCCCAGAAGCAAGGTCACAGCCACGGTGCGGGGTCCTGGAAAAACACAGGATCCTTCCAAAACCCTCTGAAAACGTGAGGCTCCTTAGAAGGCGTGAACGAGGCCCTCAGGCGGGAGTGCCCTCCTTAGAAAGCTGTCGCTGTTCATCCAACGTCTGGGCCTCGGGCTTGCTGAGCGCGACCTCCCCTGGTTGAGACTCCCGTTTCTCTCGGTTTTCTCAGCTGCTCTTTTAATGCAGTCCCTTTCTGCACTGACGCTCTAAATGACATTTATAAAATGTTTGTCTTAGGCCTCTTCTCTTGTTTTCTTAGCACCTTTTCGTGTAGAGCTAATTCTCTCCCAGTCTTCTTGTTCCTGTTCAGTCGCTAAGTTGTGTCTGACTCTTTGCGACCCCACGGGCTGCAGCACGCCAGGCCCCCCTGTCCATCACCAACTCCTGGAGTTTGCTCAAACTCATGTCCATTGAGTCGGTGATGCCATCCAACCATCTCATCCTCTGTCGTCCCCTTCTCCTCCCGCCTTCAATCTTTCCCAGCATCAGGGTCTTTTCCAATGAGTCAGCTCTTTGCATCAGATGGCCGAAGTATTGGAGTTTCAGCTTCAGCATCAGTCCTTCCAATGAATATTCAGGACTGATTTTCTTTAGAATGGACTGGTTGGATCTCCTTGCTGTTCAAGGGACTCTCAAGAGTCCAATCGAACTCCAATCTAAATAATTACTAAATCTCTGTTCCAAACTTCATCTTATCTGAGCTCTGATCTCTTACTGCTGATCGCCTGAATATCTTGCTTCTACTAAAACTGAAACTAGATTCCACATCCAACTTATTTCCCCTCTTCCCTCCTCCCAGCAAAAGATACAGCCCTTCTGATTTTCAAAGCTTAGTTTCTGCTCTCATCAGTGTTACACCTGATGAGCCCAGGAGCTTCTCCCTCAGCCTGGCAGCTTCCTGCTCCCCATTTTCTCCTCCCTAAGAGCAAGTGTTTTCAGTTCTTTTCGCCTTGCTGGGGGCAGCATTTCCTCCTTGTCACAGGAAACCTGTGTTGCCCTTCTTGCATTTTTCCATTTTAGGCGTGGCCTAGCTCACCACCCCCACACACTGTCCACGAACCCTCCCCACACACTTCAGTCCCAATGCTGCTTAGACCAGCTTCCAGCAGTTCCTGACTGCGTGCGCGCATGCTGCTGAGTAACGCAGGGCCCTTAAAGGCTGTTCTCCTTTCTCGTGGGTGTGACTTTAAGCCCACCTTCATTTGCGCTTAGTTGTCCCCTATCTGGGCTCCCTGCTGCTGCTGCTGCTAAGTCACTTCAGTCGTGTCCGACTCTGTGTGACCCCATAGACAGCAGCCCACCAGGCTCCCCTGTCCCTGGGATTCTCCAGGCAAGAACACTGGAGTGGGTTGCCATTTCCTTCTCCAATGCAAGAAAGGGAAAAGTGAAAAGGAAGTCGCTCAGTCGTGTCCGACTCTTAGTGACCCCATGGACTGCAGCCCACCAGGCTCCTCTGTCCATGGGATTTTCCAGGCAAGAGTACTGGAGTGGGGTGCCATTGCCTTCTCCTCTGGGCTCCCTATTTTATCTGTTTTTTCCAGAGAATAAACTCTTAAGGGGCTCATCATCGATGGTTTCAAACTGTGGTGCCGGAGAGGACTCTTGAGAGTCTCTTGGTCAGCAAGGCGATCTAACCAGTCGCCTTAGGAAATCCTAAAGGAAATTAGTCCTGACTTCTTTGGAAGGACTAATGCTGAAACTCCAATACTTTGGCCACCTGGTGTGAAGAGCTGATTCATTTGAAAAGACCCTGAAGCTGGGAAAGATTGAGGGCAGGAGGAGAAGGGGACAACAGAGGATAAGATGGTTGGATGGCATCACCCACTTGATGGACATGAGTTTGGGCAAACTCCAGGAGATGGTGATGGGCAGGGAGGCCTGCCGTGCTGCAGTCCATGGGGTCGCAAAGAATCGGGCTTGACTGAGCGAATGAACAGCAAACTCTGAAGGGCGATAGATGTCTCGCAGGGAAGGCCAGTGTTACAGGAGATCTAGCGAATCTGGTGCTTCCTGAATAGATGGGCGGCCTCCTCTTTTACAGGCCCCCTCTCCGGCCTCCTGGAGGAGCTGGTCCGCGGCCCTGTGTCCTCAGGAGCTCCGCCCACACGGGGGGCTCCCCGCCCTCCCCTCCTCCTGCCCACCCAGCCAGCGCCCCCCAGGTCTCCAGCTCCAACCTGCACTGCCTCCCTCCCTCTCTTCCTTCCTTCCGTCTCTTTAGCACTTTAACGCCCACTACCATTTTTGTGGGATTTCTTGCGATCTGAGTTCAGTGAGTATTTCGGTCTGCTTTCTCTAGCCAGAAATTGGTCTTGTTCTTAATCGAGGTTGTGTATAAGATGACGTCTCGGACATTTTTTCTCACTAGCTCTTCCGCAAATGCGTCCTTCACCATCGCTCCTGGGTCTTTTCCTGGTCATGGTGCAGGTTCAGGGAGCTAGTTACCGGTTTCTGGGGTGCGCGCCCAGGGACGGCTGGGCTGTTAGGCCTGCTGCCCCGCCGACTCGTGCTGCACACGTCCAGCGCGGGCCACCTGCTCTCCCCGCCCGGCCAGGTATTGCGCCGCCTTCGAATGACTGGGAGCTCCTCACTCTCTGACATGGGCCTCAGACAAACATTGCATTTCTGTCAGCAAATAGCAAAGAGAAGACATGAGGACCTGTCTTCCCACTAATGGGCAAATCTGCACTGCAGTGCCTTTGGTAGTATTTTCTGGATGAGAAGCCACAAGGAACTGAACTTTATGTGGGCCACAAGCAGGGTGATTCCCACTTTCTTATGGGTGTGCTGGTCACCTGCATGGAAAACTGAGTCAGGGGACCACAGGCTCCTCTAGAGGAGAAGGTGAGACCTAAAGAGTAACCCGCATAGTAAGTCAGCCGTGCGCTCTGCTGGGGCCCTCGGCAGGACTGACTTCTCCTTGTCCCCCAGGACCCGCCCAGCGTCACCTCTTGTAGGAAGCCTTCTTTCACTGCCAGCCCACCCTTCTGGGTTGATTTGAGAATATTTTTAAAAACACGTATGTATTTA
The DNA here is from genome assembly GCA_006410635.1 of Cephalophus harveyi. Lineage (NCBI taxonomy): Eukaryota > Metazoa > Chordata > Mammalia > Artiodactyla > Bovidae > Cephalophus > Cephalophus harveyi. Next base: position 127,201 of record SJYT01070618.1, on the reverse strand, counting down.
TTTGGCTGTGTCAGGTACTAGTGAGGTCCCGTGGGATCTGCTGCTGCAGCTCCAGGATTCTCGAGGTGCCTGGGCTTAGCTGCTCCACGGCATGCAGGGCTGTAGCTCCCCGACCAGGGATTGAACCCACATCCCATGCGTTATCAGGCAGATTCTGGACCCCTGGACCAGCAGGGAAGTCCCCGATTTGAGGATCTTTACCGATGCCCCAGATCAAAGTGTGCTTACCCTCATTGTTGAGGATTCCTACTCAGCTCTTACTCTTGGGCTCCCTTCAGATGGTAGCAACCCTTCTCCTAAAACATCCTCCTTTCAGACAGTTATATTACCATGCAAGTGGCAAGGTTGCCGTACACTATAATCACTTTGATCGAACTTGGATAGCCTTCAGGTCTCTGTGGCAATATACACACGTCTTAGTGTGGGCTGTTTCTGCATATCGTTACTTTCAGCAAGGTTTTCACTTTGGAGATTTTGTCCTCAAATTCTTTGAGTGGGGGCCCCTAACCAGAGCGGACTGTATCCTGATGATGCCTGTCATGTGTAACTCCCAGACTTCCCGGGAGAACTGGGTCAAGTGATGTACGTACACGAAAATACTTTGTCAACAGGATGTGCCAGAAGGACATAAGGCATTGTTTTTGCAACACATCCTAGTCTTTGTTTACAGTCCAACCTGAAGTTTGGATTAGAAAATGACTTTTAATCTGAGAAAAAAATCAGTAATTTAATACACCTATGGATGTATATTTGATGCAAGCTGTCTTATGTATCTAAAAGCACAACGATTAGAGTGTTACCAGCTTTTCTTTCCTTTTGTTTTTGGAACGGGCTTACGACTTTATCATTTGAAAGTGCCTATCTCACCCACCCTGCACAATATTAAAAAAATACATCAAACTTGTGTTCAGTTCTACATAAAAACTATGATAATTTTGCAACTATAAATAATTTAAAATACACCTGAAGTAGACTACAGAAGGGCTTCCTGATGGCTGAGTGGTAAAGAGCCTGCCTAGCAGTGCAGGAGATGCGGGTTCATCCTTGGGTTGAGAAGATCCCTGGAAAAGCAAACGGCAACCCACTTCCGTATTCTTGATGGGAAATCCCATGGACAGAGGAGCCTGGTGAGCCGCGGTCTACGGGGCCCACGAGAGTCAGACACAGCCTAGTGACTGAACAACAGCAGACCGCAAATACAAAGAAATCCTGTAAATTAATTAGCATTTACTGTGGAAATGTTATGTAGCTTCCTGTGTCTTTCAGTTGCGGACTATGGGTCTCTAATTAAAAAAAAATTTAATTAAATACATGAACCAAAGCTTGTTTTTTCCTTATTCTTTTTGGTATTGATATTCACTATAAATCTCATCAATCAACCTTGACTATAATACTTACATTTGAGTAGGGAAAATATATGAGCTTTCCCACTATTATCCTTCAGTGCCCTTTGCCTGGTTTAAATCTAACATGCACCAGCTTCACAGTTCTGATACTTTTACGTACCAGAAACCAAGTAGGTTACAATTCTAGAAAACGTTAACATTAGTATCAACCTTCAGAATACAAAAAAGGTATAATGGGAAAATGTTCATTCTTCGAAATATTACAGGGGCAAAAAACAGCTATTGTCAGATTTTGAGTTTTTCCTATTTTTTAATGTTAAAAATTGTATATACTCCAATAGGGAATAGCCAGCCCCTTTCTCCTTTCTTACCTCCTTCCCTCCTGCCTTCACCACCCCCATCCTTCTTTCCACTCCCAGGTTATGTGATTCTAAAGGAAGAAACTCCAGTTTGAGAAGCTGATTCCCGATGAAGAATCTAGGGCATCTGTTTTTGTAAGAGCAATGCTGGTGGGCAGGTGGGTACTTCTTCTAAAATTGTAGATCCCAGAGGAAGGTTTATGGATGATGCCGCTATCACCGTATTCCTCATACTTACAAAGAGCTGGCTTGTAGCAGATGCTAGGTCAGACTTCCTTGAATGAGTTCATCTGCATAACTGGACCATCACAATCGGGATCATATCACTGTATGGCCCAGAGTCAATAAATACAACTCAGATTAAGACTAGCTCTACAAGCTCACACGGGGCTCAAACAAGGAGACACAGACTCTGGTCCATGTGCTTTTGCCCAGAACTTTAATCTTACAGGGAAAATGTAGAAATTAAGACGCATGGACAAAGTTGGAAAGTGAATGCCTTTCTACTCCTCTTCCAGGTTTCGCTGCCAGTTTTCGAGTCGTCTCCATATACTCACCCTAGCTTTCTCCTTCCTCTCTAGCCATGTGACCCTAGAAAAGATGCTGAACCTTTCTGAGCTCTTCTCTACAATGAGAATCATATATGTCTTAAAGGGGTTAAAGGGATCACATTAGAAAACATGTCATAGGCTTGACAGTGATCTGGCATGCGGCTGCCAGCTACAATGCAGAGCACCAGGTTAAATTCAAATCTCAGGCAGTGACATTTTTTCATATACATATATCCACATATTGCAGTTACTGGGTGTCTCGTCTCGCATTTGTGAGACCTGGCCACCCCATCATGGCATGTTATATGATGTTTCCACATGAAACATGGCATAGGTTTGACAAATTTTCCTTAATAAGTGTTTCTTTATTTCCACTTCCTCACAAGATCATCTAAAAAGAACATCAGATGCTGCCTAATTTAAATGTTGCTAAATTGTGGTTGAAGGACAGAGCGATAAGGAAAGATGACTCTCGCAAAATACACTATTACCATATTTTTATTTCCACAAATAGTAAAAAAAAAAAAGAACAAAAAAACATAAAATGCTGAAGGCCAGTCTAGTGTCCCACCTGATTCACTCTTTCTGGAGCTTGAATCAATCATGGTTCTTCAAAGTGATGCATTTTTATCTAGAAATTTATATTATCTTTATAGTGCATTTTTTCATGTTTATAGCAGTTTTCAGTGAGAAAAGTGGGATAGGAAATTGTAACATCATTATTATCTCTACACCATTAAAGTACACAGAAAAAAATCTAAAGGAAATATGTGGAAATAACTCTGGGTCACTGGATTTTTTTTTTTTGCTCAACTTTGTATCTTTATATAGTTTTCTATATTTACCAAACTTTCTATAATGAACCGATTACTCTTAATATTTAAAGTTCTCTCTTAAATTACTTTAATTTTTAATTTTTCAATTGTTTTAAATTATAAATAAAATTTTAATGAATTAAGTGGTGGGGAGCTTTAATTTTTTTTATTTAAAAAAATTTTTTTAGGAAGCTTAAACTTTTCAGTTCAGTTGCTCAGTCGTGTCCGACTCCTTGCGACTCCATGAATCACAGCACGCCAGGCCTCCCTGTCCATCAAATTCAGATTGTAGCAAAACCATACAGTTGATCTTGAAAAAACAAAAACCTTTGTTCTGAAATATAAAACAAACAGGAAAGTGTACCAAGCACAAATGTATGGCCGAACACGTGTTTTTAAAACAGACGCAAGTGCCCACCGCCTGGGTCAACACACAGGACGCTGTCAGGGTCCCAGAGGCCCCTCCCCCTGCCACCCGCCCTATTTCCAGCCACAAACCACTCACTTCCACCTCGTTGGTCTGTTATTTACTTCCTTTGCCTTTCATTTCAGTTTTGCCATCTAAATCGTACCCTAAACCATGCAGGTTAGTGTGGCTGTTTCTGAACTTGACACAAACGTGACCCTCTGGCCTACCTTCCGCCGCCTCTGGCTGCTCTCACTCAACATGCTGGGAAGGTTCATCCACATTGCCCAGCACTGAATTTAGTCACTGTTGCTGCTGTGTTGGTATTTCGGACTATGTGGGCACTCATTTCTCTCTTTTGCTGTTGGTGGACATTCGGGCTGATCCCGGCCGTGGCACTGGGAACCGTGGCTGCCATCAGCTCCCCTGTGTGTCTCCTGGCGCACAGTGCTCACCGGACTGATATTCTCGCCTCTGTGAGCTGACCTTGCTTTGTGCTAATGAGATTTCTACCCACTCGTGACCATAAAAGGGAAAACTGATAAAGACCCTGGAGTTTGGAAGTCTGAGGCTGTGGATCTTATTGTCATAGATTGGCTCCTATTCGTGACAAATTCATATTCTCAAGGACTGAAAACCCAGCAGTTTCCTTAAATGTCAAAATAAAATAAACCTGCTGTTATTTTTAATGCATTAGAAATTCTTTTAAATGGCAAGAATCAGCCTTAAGAGCCTCTTTATTTCAAATTAATGTCATCTAAATGTGAAAGCCTCTGCTTTGTGACTAACAAAAACATTTGCCAGTATTCCAATTTAGACCATTTTGCCTTCAGCCAAAACCCAGAAGTTTCTTGAGCTGGTAGAGATTTTTAGAGATGGTATCTTGTTCAACTCTGTCATTTCATAAACCGGTAACTGAAGCCTTCTTGAGGCCAAATGCCTTCCAAGTTCCTGGTTAACTAGTTAGTATAGAATCAGGACCAGAACGGGGACTTTCTGACTTCCAACCTTACATATTATTTTTGTTGTCGTTCAGTCATGTCTGGCTCTTTGCGGACCCATGGACTGCAACATGCCAGGCTTCCCTGTCGTTCACCATCTCCCAGAGCTTGCTCAAACTCATGTCCATCGAGTCAGTGATGCCATCCAGCCATCTCGTCCTCTGTTGTCCCCTTCTTCTCCTGCCTTCAATCTTTCCCAGCATCAGGGTCTTTTCCATCAGTTGGTTCTTCTCATCATGTGGCCAAAGTATTGGAGCTTCAGCATCAGTCCTTCCAATGAATATTTAGGGTTGATTTCCTTTAGGATCGAGTGGTTGGATCTCCTTGCTGTCCAAGGGACTCTCAAGAGTCTTCTGCAACACCACAGTTCAAAAGCATCAGTTCTTCTGGACTCAGCCTTCTTTATGGCACAGCTCTCACATCCATACATGACTACTGGAGAAACCATAGCTTTGACTAGATGGACCTTTGTTGCCAAAGTGATGTCTCTGCTTTTTAATATGCTGCTAAGACACTAGAGAGAGGAGATTGCAATAACGTAGCTTCAGGATAAGGAAGGTTGGCAATTACCAGGAGCGGAACCAGGCAAGAAAGAATCCCTCATCCAACCCCCAGCCTTCAGAGGGAGCACGATCCCGCCAACACTGTGATTTTGGACTTCAGCTTCCAGACCGTGAGAGCTGGTGTTGCTGGAGCCATGCAGGTCATGGTTCTTTGTTATGGTAGCTGTGATAAGCAACTGCATCTAGCAGTCCAGCTGAGTGGATTTGGTGGGAAACGGGAAAAGAGCAAGATTTCCAGGGATTGAGCGTGTCTCCTATAATCTATTCTGGGGCAAAAAAAGAGAATTCCCATGCTGATTCCTCAGGGTATAATTAATGCCTCTAAGTACAGGAGAATCATCTGGAAGATGTGTGTGTGCGCGCTGTGTCGATTCAGTCGTGTCCGACTCCTTGTGACCCCACGGACTGTAGCCCGCCAGGGTCCTCTGTCCAAGGGCTTCTCCAGGTAAGAGCACTGGAGTGGGCCACCATGTCCTAATCCAGGGCGTCTTCCCGACCCAGGGATAGAACCTGGGCTCTCACGTATCTGGCACTGGCAGGGGGTGCTCTTTACTACCAAGCCACCTGGGAAGCCCCCACCTCTGGAGGATACTTTTTATTTTCAGTCATGGAAGATTCAGAGGGAAAAGCTTTGGAATGTTGTAGGAAGGATACTTGTTAGATGTGAATCTTCACTGAAAGAAGTATTAGGCTACTGTTAGAACCCAAAACAGGATTCTAAAAGTTGGGCATCAATTTTTACAATGAATATATTTAAATGTATCAATATTATAGGAGCCCAGTATTTAAAACAATTGTCTGATGAAGTCATATAAGAGAAAGAATAAAGAATACTTTGGGAAGAAATATCTATAGTCTAATGTATAGTTTATATACCTAGGTTTTCATATATCCCATTTGCCTGAAATAAGAACCATCTCTACAAAAGAAGAAAGTAGGTCAATTTTAACTAAAGCTTAAAAAAACTGACAATGCCTATATATAAACTTTCTTAGGGAAGGTATTTTTGTCTATACTATTCAGTGGGGGGGCGGGGTAAATGATGCCTACACTTAAAAGCTTAATAAATATTTGTTGAATGAATGTCCCAGGTAATTTATAGTTACCAGAAGTGGTAGGATTCCATAGCCTCAATTTTTTTCTCTAATACTTCACGGTTGTGACAAGAAACATCTCTCATTTCTGTGCAGAACGAGAAAGAGACAAAGAATTAGGGGACAAAGAAGCATGCACTAAAATCTGAAAAGCTATCAGGCCACGTGTATAAAGTAGGCTACCCAGTGCCAGGGGCAATCTTGATGAGAGTCCACATGGCAAGCCTGTGAGGCGTGCACGGTGAGCCTCAGAGCTGAGAAGGTGTCACCCTGCTAGTGAGCAGGGCATGTGTGCGTTCAGGTTGGCCACCCTGGGCCCATTTAGTGCACTGAGCAGTTACTTGCCATCGTAGTAAAAGAGAATGAGTAAATAGTGAGCAATTTAGGGGCGGTTAACTACTACTAGCTCAAAGGATACAAAAATGTCAAACTATAATTAGATTCCTGTTCATCATGTACTAACTAAATGTATTACATGGTATGTTGCATCTTTCTGAGTTTATTTCTGAACACAGCTGAGAACTTAACAATTCAGACTGAAACCATCCTCTATCAATTCATGCCTCCATTAAGATTCCAACTGCTTATATTAGAAAAAAAATTCCAAAGATGGCTTCTTTTTATCTTGGATCTAAGGGTGCAAACAGGATGTGGGGGGGCGGGGTAAATGATGCCTACACTTAAAAGCTTAATAAATATTTGTTGAATGAATGTCCCAGGTAATTTATAGTTACCAGAAGTGGTAGGATTCCATAGCCTCAATTTTTTTCTCTAATACTTCACGGTTGTGACAAGAAACATCTCTCATTTATTTCTGTGCAGAACGAGAAAGAGACAAAGAATTAGGGGACAAAGAAGCATGCACTAAAATCTGAAAAGCTATCAGGCCACGTGTATAAAGTAGGCTACCCAGTGCCAGGGGCAATCTTGATGAGAGTCCACATGGCAAGCCTGTGAGGCGTGCACGGTGAGCCTCAGAGCTGAGAAGGTGTCACCCTGCTAGTGAGCAGGGCATGTGTGCGTTCAGGTTGGCCACCCTGGGCCCATTTAGTGCACTGAGCAGTTACTTGCCATCGTAGTAAAAGAGAATGAGTAAATAGTGAGCAATTTAGGGGCGGTTAACTACTACTAGCTCAAAGGATACAAAAATGTCAAACTATAATTAGATTCCTGTTCATCATGTACTAACTAAATGTATTACATGGTATGTTGCATCTTTCTGAGTTTATTTCTGAACACAGCTGAGAACTTAACAATTCAGACTGAAACCATCCTCTATCAATTCATGCCTCCATTAAGATTCCAACTGCTTATATTAGAAAAAAAATTCCAAAGATGGCTTCTTTTTATCTTGGATCTAAGGGTGCAAACAGGAGCAAAACACAGCAAGTCAGTTATCAATCACATAGCATAAAATAAACTGTAGCAGAAAAATTGAAAATTACATTCTCTTTTTCTATACTTAGCTGTGAAAATATTTTAACAAGTTGGCATCAGGGTTTGCAACTTTTACATCTGTTGTTTCTTTGGGGGATTATCTTTTCACATTGGAAGATGTGATTCTTTGAAAAGTGAGGCTAGTTACAACTGTGGTATTAGATTGTACATGTGGGACATTTTAGAGGGTTGGGGAGCATCTGTGAATTACCGTGGTTTCAAGATACTGTCCTAGTCCCCATTCTACTTGTTAAGTAGGAAAACCTGCGATTTCATGGGTATCTGGAAAACATTTGTTCTCCACTGAAATCCTTTCCTCATTCAGAGAAATTGTACAGCGTGGCCTGGCTCGTAGGGTCTGGGGGATGTTCCGTGATACCAGCAAACTCCAAGTTTCACTGTCTTATTATAACTCTGAGGTTCCAGTGGGTCTGGTGTTCAGGGGACTGTCTATGCTTTATGAACTCCCATTTCTTTCTCTCTCTCCTCTCACCCACAAGTTCAGTTGCTTTATTGAAGGTTTGGAAGTGGAACCAGGCAGCGGTCCCCAACTTTTTTGGCACCAGGAATGGGTTTTGTGGAAGACAGTTTTTTCATGAACTAGGGTGGGGGTAAGGGGGTAGATTCAGGATGATTCAAGGGTATTACATTTACTGGGCACTTTATTTCTAATGTTATTATTAACCAGCTCCACCTCAGATCATCAAGCATCAGACCCTGGAGGTTGAGGACCCCCAGAACCAGGGATGGGTCACACTGTGGACCCTTGCCCTTTTGCTCTCCCCTCTGATTATGCTTTTGGATACAATGGGATATGATCTCTTGTAGATTATACACACTATGCCTGAAATAGTTTTTCTACATAAAAATTATATCCTTCGTTCTCCCTCCATCAAAAGAACAAAAAGGACCCACTGTTTTTGAGGCTGGACTGGACTTCCTTTTTCTTCACTTTGAGATACTTGACCGTAATTCACTGCCCCCTGTCTCCTCCCAATGTTAGTAACCCTTCATACCACGTCTGGCAGGTAGGTAAGAAGACTCTCCAACCTCTCCCTGCTCCAGTGCTTTGCATACTAAACTCTCTGGCCAATGCTTTTTCTTTAACTTTTTCCAGGGGAGGTTTTTGGTTACATATTACCTTCAAGGGGTAAATACAGTTCCTAAAGGACAGAAAGGCAGAGTGGTGTTGACTGTGAAACTGCACAGGCCCAGAGCTGATTAAGGGCGGCGCTGTAGCCCGAGAGGGCGCGCGTGGAGCCTGGGCCAGGGGCGACAGTGTCTCTGAATGGAACAAACTCCCCCTGAGTTTATCACCTTAGGTACATAAACATAACTCTAGAAAGCATATATATGAGAGTTAATATATATATTTCTTAATATACAAAAAATTAAAGAGGCTTATAGGAATCCATGAAGGAACTAAAAAATATACAGAAATGTAAACAGTCCATGTTTTAGTACTGAAATTGAACGTGACACCTGGTGTTTCCCCTCTTCCACATCCCTCTCACCTGTTGAACCTCTTTGTTTCTAGTCTATAAACTCTGTAAAGGCAAGGGCAGGGTCTGATTTACTCCACTGCTCTAACAGACTGCTTGGTATATGTTTATAATTGTTTGTTAAATTAATTGTATCTTATGTCTCTTGGAAAAATTTGCGTTCTCCCTAATTTTACAAAAGTAATTCTGGGCTGTTGATTGAATTGAAATGGAATAAACATGTTTCATGAAGCCAAGAGGTAATAATTCAAAAGAAAAAGAAAAAAGTCATCTACAGGAATTTCAAGAATCAAGATAATTACTTTTTGTCCCGTAACTTCTAGTCTTCAATGAAACTGTGTAGATAACCCAACTGCAACTTTCTCTGCCCTTATTAGTTTCTGTTATTTCAGCTACAAGTTCCAGTTTCTTTCTTTTTTATTCCGTTTCTCTCTCCTTCCTCTTTCCTCAAACCCCCTACCCCCAACTCAGCCCCAGGTTTAGTAACTTTATTGATGTTAAGCAGGCCCGGGACTGTTTGCAGCTGCACAAGGCTTACATGTAAAAATCCAGATTTCTGAAACAATACGGAGGAATGGTAACTCAGTTAAAAAGGCTTACCAAATTCTTTTAAATAGTAACCTCTAATCCAGCCTACAATATTGTTTTAATCGACAAGAAAGTACAACCTTTTACTCCACGACTAACATTGTGGTTCCAGAATGTAAGTTTTTCGGAATATTGAAGGAAAACCCAAGGGAAGACGTTAAAGAGCACACAGGGCGCGTGTCTTCTGTCCGCCGTGTCTCCGCTCCCGCGTTACCTCTGCTTCCCAGCGCCTCCCGTCCTCAGGCCTTCGGACCTCAGGCTGACAGCGCGAGGCCGGGTCCCGGCCGCTCTCCTCACGCAGGCGCGGCGGCGCGCCGGGCGGCACGACCGCCTCCGGGCGAGGGCGTGGGTGGCGAGGGGAGACCGGGCGCCCGGAGCTCCGTGCCGCCTGGAGTCTGTTCGAGCCCTGTCTCAACCAGCGGGGAAAATGAAAGCCTCGGGGAGCAGGAACGGGCGGGTAACTACAGGTTCACGAACCGAACATCCCTGAGCACCGACTCCCACATCAGAGGGCACCAGGCCCACTGTCCGGGCCCGCGGCGGGCCGCACGGCGGGGCGGTGCTGGAGGATCTCTGGGACTTGTAGTTCGCCACGGTCCCCCTGGGGGACGCCCGACCGCGGCCTGGAACTACAGCTCCCAGGCGGCATCGCGCGCCGCCCGTCTCTCGGCCCCTCCCCTCTCGGGCCCGCGCAGGAAGCCCGCGGGCCTGGCGGCGCGGCCCCGTCCCCGACGCCGTCCCGCTTGTTTACCCCGAGGCCCCGCCCCGCGCGCCCGCCCGCGGGGTCGCCGTCACGCGGGTAATGCATATTCATGAGGCGCGCCGCCCGCCGGCCTCCCGCCCGGCGCTCCCGGCGCGCGATTAATATTCAATGAGGCCGGCTCGGCGGCTGGCCCGGCGGCGCGAGGCGAGGGGCGGGCGGGGGGCGGTGGCGGCCGGGCGGGCGCGCGGGATGGAACACCGAGACGCCGACGGAGCGCTCCGGTCCGGCCGGATCCCTACTGTTCATCGTCGTCCGAGGAGCTCGAGGCTGACCCGGGCCAGCCCCGCCTGCGCGGCCGCGCTTCGGGCGCCCGGCCGCTCTCCCCGGCCGCCTCCCCACCTCCGCCGACGGCCCCGAGGGGCGTCGAGGGCTCGGGCGGCGCCGCCCGCGATCGGCCGGCGGAGGAGAGCCCGGGCGGGGACGCGGCGGCCGCGGAGAAGGCGCCCCCGCCGCCCACCCTGTATGTGCAGCTGCACGGGGAGACCGCGCGGCGCCTGGAGGCGGACGAGAAGCCGCTGCAGATCCAGAACGACTACCTCTTCCAGCTGGGCTTCGGGGCGCTGTGGAGGGTGCAGGAGGAGGGCCTGGACTCGGAGGTCGGCTGCCTCATCCGCTTCTACGCAGGTAAGGCGGTCACCTGCACGCGCGCCCTCGGGGCTCTGTTAGCCCTTTCGGACGAGAAGCCGCTGCAGATCCAGAACGACTACCTCTTCCAGCTGGGCTTCGGGGCGCTGTGGAGGGTGCAGGAGGAGGGCCTGGACTCGGAGGTCGGCTGCCTCATCCGCTTCTACGCAGGTAAGGCGGTCACCTGCACGCGCGCCCTCGGGGCTCTGTTAGCCCTTCGCCGCTCGCGCGGACGACCCGTGGGACCCAGCCGAGCGCTTCCCGCCGCGGGCGCGGGGCAGGCGGCGGGGCCCCGGGTGCACACGCTCCTGAGAGGGGCCCTGCAGTGACTGTGCCGCCTTCGGGCTGCGGGGCTTGGGGCTTCAGGGCAACTTCACCTGCCGTGAAACCAGCGGGGGGAAAGTTCCGGAGCACCCGGCCCGCGTCCGGCCGTGCGTGGCCGGCGGCGCCCGCCCCGAGCTCAGTCCGGGTCGGCCGGTGCCCTGCTGCTGCTCCCCGTGCTGTCCTTTGCCACTTAGTCCTCGGTGGAACCCGGCAGCCACGATCCTCTTTAGTGATACTTTTCCTTCGCGCTTCTTGGCTTTATTTCAGTCTCCTCTTCGAGTGTACTTCTTGCATCAGAAGTGGTTTTGCCTATTTCTTTCTCTCAGTTTCTCCCCTCTAACCTTTATAGCCAGAACTGGCAATGTGACTTCCAATAGGGATACATAGGGGTCACAGTAGGACTTTTGATTGCCGTCTCTCACTGAGTGTGATCTAAAATCCTCCGCATCCTTTTTCTCATTTCTAGATTAAAGATCTTAAATTTTTTCACTGGGATAGGATTGATCCATTAGATCAAGCTCTTGACCAGGGGGGACTAGTGTTTCTCTTTTAAAGACTTGGCTGGTGCTAACTTAGGGAGCTATGGGTCCTCGCTGTATATTTGAGCTTAATAAGTTCTTTATGTCCTTTTCCTCTGCTGGTTTGAAGAATTATGTTTAGTGGTAAGGAATTTTACTTAAAACAAGGTTAGTGTAATAGTTAAATCGGGAGTTACATCTTCCCCAGATTTACTAAACTAGTAAATTCCTTCTGCACTTAGGCTGCAGGTGGTGGTGGAGAGAGTCACGCTTGTAATCGCCTCATCTGCAGCCATTCCCTCCCACTTCGTGCTCTTGGTCCACACCTCTGTTCTAGCAGCAGTTTAGTCACTTTGAATGAAGAGCTCTTTACTCCTCCATTGAGATGTGCAAGACTGGTAGCATTCCTGGTGAGATGTTCCTTTATGTTTAATTGAGGTTTTTCTATAATTCAAGTGGATTTCTGATGGATTTTGGCCTCATAATCGCTTTTGCAGTACCTGAAGATAATAATGCCCCAACCGGATGACAAATCTTTAAAAAGATTATGGCCTAGAAAATAGGTGATTAAATTCTTCTCCTCTCTTGTGGCTCATGTAATTTATAAAATACTGTTATTTTATGAAAGCGTTAAATGGTAATCATGCTTGGAATGAGTGTTTTGTTAACATGAGAATGGTAAATGCCTCTGTGTGTGTGTGTGTGTATGTGTAAAGAAGGGCTATGTCAAGCATATTTTGAACATATTGAACATATTTTGCATGGAAAGAGCTCTGCATGCCTCATTTTCCTCATGATTGAGTTGTTGATCATGATAAACGTCCTTGGGAAGGGTTTTAGGTGTCCTAGTCATGGCATTTAAGTCTTTGATTCCCCTTGATTGTCTCGTCAAGTGTGTCTAAAATGTTCTAAGTGGATGATATATAGGTGTTGTTGTTTTGTTTGTTTGTTTATTTGATTTTTAAACTTACCTTGGTGTAAAGTTAACAGATTATCTTTCTGGTTAAATCTCAAATTTCTGGTGTGCTCATTTGAATCTTTTTGTTCTGTTCTTCATGAAAATCAGTAATTATTACTTCACTCTAAACTTACTTGCTTTGCTGTAGTATGCAAAGCATAAATACATATACCCCTCTGTGTATACGCTTGTAAAGGTAACTCATAAAATGGGGAAGCCACACACAGCATCCAACCTATTCTTGAATATGAAGCCTGTATATAGGAGTTCTAGAAGGAAGGTGCCTGATCAAGATGTTTAATTGCACATTTTATACAAAATTGAGTTTAAGCCAAAGTTAATATATCAAACATCTCTGTTGCTATTCTTTTGCCGTAGAACAAAATTTACCGTATCGTGAGTCCACTTGAACCTTTGCGAGGAAGTGTAATTGTTGATGAACAAAAGGGCTTTGTTATAAGGTGGTCTCGCTTATCACGAGAACATTATCAAGACTTCACATGTCATGGAGGTTTGCATTAAGCTGGGAGAAGATTCCCAGAAATTACCCCTTTGGAATGTAGGACACCCAATGAGAAAGTGTTATGTAGTAATTCTTTTCCTCAAGAAGAGAATTAACATTTGTTTTACATGAGACCCTTTGAGTGGGTGTTTTGTACCACATTTGTTTTTAGAATTTTACATGTAACTTGCTTTTAAATTTGTTGCTCCCTATCACTTTGTTTATATGTATAGTTGGAGTTAAGAATAGACTAGAAAGTTGCCTTTGAAGGCTTCTGGATGTTTTCCTGTATTAAAATTGAGCTCATTACCTGTTGTTTATATAGTTTGTCTGTTTATCAGTTGCTTTTTTTTTTTGAGAAGTTCTTGTCGGGGGAGAACTTCATTGTCTTGAGGTCACCTTTCAATTAAATTTTAGTGTTTATAACTTGGCCCAAGTGAGTCTCAAAAAGGCTTTGGAAGCCATGTGTGTGTGTGTGTGTGTGTGTTTAATATTTAAATATTTATTTAGGCAAAGTAAAATGAAAGTCTTTAATGAACTGAAAGGCTTTGGACTCAGGGTTCTTTGTCATTGCAGAGCTGTGATAGAAACTTTAGTTTGAAAATCATTACTGCTCCTCTCAAGAAGCCATGCTCTTAGCTGACTTAAAATGAGAAAAAAATGAATTGTGGTTTTATCTGAAATAACTTGTGTGAAGTATTAAGTCTGTTAGGTACATTAACATTTAATTTCCTCTTAAGATCAGCCATCTTAAATTCTACCTGAAAGAGAGAACTTTTAGGTGGAAAAAAAAATTCAAGAATCAGGCTGTGTTTTGGACTCCCTGGGGGCACCTGAGACATTGATCAAAGGCAGTGTTACAGGGTATTTTTTTTATATTTCTGACTCTCTTCTGCCTTTTAGATTTAGTCATCTCGCTGTTTCAGCTCAGACTGTGTCGGGGAAAGGGTGTTGGCAGAACAGCACACCCACTGTGCCCGGTGAACCCTGGACAAGACATTTTATGTGTGGCTTTCTGGGATTGCTCTGGAAAAGAGACTTCTCACCCGCTCTTATTTTTCTTCCTTTTCTCTTCTGGGAATGATCAAACCTTACGTGGCTCCCTGTGTGGAAATCAGGAAGGGGTGGCTCAGCGTTAAGCTGCAGTGTTGGCGAGCAGTGTCTTATTACTATAATCACAGCAGTGTTGAGTAACGCGGCGTGAGCGTGTGACACCAGCGTGTGCTTCAGCACTCCTTCTAAGAACAAAGGGTTTAACTTTGTTTTTTTATATTTTGTTTATAAATTATGTTTTATTTATATTTTATACTTGTTTTTGATGTAAAGTGCATGCTGTCTTGTCCTTCATTAACTGTGGTTTGATAATGTCTATTAATATGTTGGGTTTATAATCTTAAAAAATCTTAAAAGAGCTTTCACATAAATTATCTCGTGTCCTTTCAGAAACATTATTAGGGAGGAGTCAATGTCAATCCTCTTTTCAGACAGAGAAGCTGATGTGTAGAGAGTTCTGATTCTTGCTTGTGGTTTTTCAGTTCTTGGCAGAGCTAAGAGAGCATGCCTGTTCTGTCTTACAACTCATGTCACTTTCCATGAAATCTCCTTTACGTTTGGATTTTTAACTTGGATAAAAGCATTCAGGAAATACCCTATTTTTGCTGGTAATGAAGTGATATTATCCTCTAGTCCCAAGTGGCATTCCTTGTAAAATGTGGACGGTTCTATCATGCCGCCTTTAACAGAAAGACTCAAGACTGGACAGTAAGGGGCAGTGCCGAGAGAGTACGAACGGCTCCAGGTGTCCCGCTGGCGAGTAGCCATGTGTCCATCCACGCTGGTGTGAATACAGCTCACCCAACAGGGAGGCCTGGCGTGCTGCGACGAGTGGGGTCGCAAAGAGCCGACACGAGTGAGCGACTGACCTGAGCCCAGTGGTTCTTTATTCTCTTGCTTGAGCCTGTCTCAGGTGTGAAACCATAAGGTCGTCACTGGCTACAGAGTATTAGCACTTAATCCGAAAAGTGGATAACTTTTGAAGATGGCGGTGTGACACTTCAGTTCCCTTAAAACATAGCTTTACTTTAAGTATGAAAAATAGCTATCATGAAAGATTTGCACAAATCTTTTATTTGAAGTGAACTTATTTATACCTTAGTGATCAATAGTGCTTTATTAATGTCACTATGCTGTTCAGTTTTTGTAATTTCTGTCTTATATAGGGCCAGAGAGTAAGTACGCTCCCTAAATTTCATAGTTGCTCCTAAAATGATGTGCTTTTTTTTAATTGTAGGGAAAGGAGACGAGTGTAGTTCATGAAGTTTCTTTCTTGTATCTGTAAGATTGTTAAATGACTGGTTATCCCAAGACTCTTCTTATATTTTAAGTGCCAGGTGTTTTGTTTTCTTGTTCTCTTTCTTCTTGGAATGCTGGATTTGATTTCTCGGTAGCACAGCATTTAAAGAGGCTGTGTATGATCCAAGGCTCATGTAATACTTGGCACTTTAGTTTAAACATTTGTTGAGTTGAATCTGTGGAATTTTGTGAAGCAGCTGATGGTGTGTGTCCTGAATCTTCGGCTTTCCTTCCTGTTTCCCCAGGGGTTGTGTTAAGTGCACACACACATCTCTCCCAGGACACATACCTCTCCCAGGACACACACACCCACACCCACACACACACACACCCACACCCACACCCACACCCCTCTCCCTGCCTCCCAGGGCAGGAGATTGTAGGTGTTATACCTTCACTCTTAATACCTTCACGTGAATGAAGCTCTATGTGGATTCTGAGATTCTCTCTCAAAGTTTTCTTAAAGTTTAACAGGGTGCCCCCCTCCTTTTCACAGGCATCTCTTACCTCAACTTTGAGATGAATTTAATGAGGCATCTATCAAATGAGGCGTCTCAGATTTAATGATTTGATTATGTGCCAGGGTTGAACACGGTTCAGTCTACCTGGACAGGAGAAGGGTTTAATTGTGCTGTGACAGTTGAGACACCCTGAAGCCACTCAATAGAAAAGCCTTTTCTTTAAAGATGCTGACATTTTGGAAAAAGAGAAAGAAATGTTATTAAAACGTCCAAAATAGTCTGGGTAAATGAAGGCTTTTTTTTTTTTTTTTTTCCTCTGAAAGTCTCACCTTCTCAAACCTACTCCACTCCAGGCTTCAGGGACAGCACTGGTGACGAGAGGTTTTGAGTCTGGCTTCAGGTCCCTCTGCTTCTTGGGCAGACTTTTATACTTTCCTTTGGTTTTCTAAAGAGAGTAGAGTTAAAACCAAAGAAAATGTGGATTCTGTAGACGTTTTAGCTGCGTATAACCTAAGTCTGTGTGACTGGTTGTTATGAAACTCCCTCTCTAGGCTTTGGAAATTTTTCATAAATTGAAATTCTGGGGCCTGGAAAAAATAGACTTTAATGATAGTTTGATGAAAGAACATTAGGATATTTGGTTAACTACGAAATAGCAGCTCTTTCAAGTTATGTGATAATTGTACTTTAGAATCAAGAGTAGTAATGGTTACTGGATTACTGAGGGGTAATTACATGTCAATTTAGAGGTGGAATGGTTTTGTTTTATATATATATAAAATATATGCCTGGTATACCTTTTAGTATGTTAAAATGAAGCAAAGCATAACCATCCCATAATGCCACATTAATGCTGAAATGTTTCCCTGTTGTATTTTTACATTTGAGATTGTTTTAATACGTTGTAAAATGTTTTAATAATGAAGTGTCTTACTAAGGTACAAGTCCAGTGACTTTAGAGTTTGGGACTTAGAAGTTCTATTGGAGTGAAATATTTTGGTTATACATTATACATATTTTGTAAGTTTGTACATGTTGATACTTTAGCAAAACACACAAAAAATCCAGAATTTAAAAGGCTGTTTATTTGACGGCATCAGGCCTTCGTTGTGGTACAGAAGATGTTTATCACATCATGTGAAATCTTTTGGTAGGCACGCAGGCTTAGTTGCGCTGTGGCATGTGGGATCTTAGTTCCCGCCCAGGGATCAAACCCCTGTCTGCTACATTGCAGAGCAGGTTCTTAATCACTGGATCACCAGGGAAGTCCTCCAGATCCAGAATTTTTGACATGTATTTTCTGAAATGAAGGTTGTTAGAAGTAAATTAGTCTCCCTTCCAGTTACACGAAAGCATTTGGTTGGTAATTGAATAAAATTGGAAATAACTTTGTTTTGGACAGTGCCAGTAATGAAGCTAGGCATTTGAGCTAATCTGAATTGGCTGACTTTGGCCCCCGCGCCCCTTCTGTTCAGGCAGGAAGGGCTCTGCGCTCGTCCGCGGCTGCTTCTGGCTTGTGCGTCTGGCGAAGCGCGGGTGCAGAGTGCGTTGTTTCATGTGTCCATTAGTAATATGTTAGAATGCTTGTGTTTTCTTTCAGATACCAGGCATGCTTTCAAATACAGCGAAAGACAGTACGAACTGTACTTGTTTCCACTGCCTATTTAATAATTCTCTGGGTTGTACAGTCAGCTCACTCCTGACACATGGTCCAAAGAGTGTGATTCTATGAACAGAACCGGTTTCTGACTTTTATTGTCATGTATGAGAAATACATCCTTAAGGAATTGTTTCTAGATTTCTAACCACATATCGGGAGAGCTTTTCGGCTGTACTTTAGCGCTCGAGTGGGCTTCCCCGGTCAGTGGGGGCGGGCTTCCCCGGTGGCTCCGACGGTAAGGAGTCAGCCTGCAGTGTGGGAGGCCCGGTTCGATGCCCGGGTGGGGAAGATGCCCTGGAGAAGGGGATGGCGACCCGCTCCAGTCTTCCTGCCTGACAGTCGCGTGGACGGAGGAGCCTGGGGGCTGCAGTCGGTGGGGACGCGAGTGAGCGGCGGCCGCTGCTCCACCTGGAACGCGCCCCCGGCCTCGGGAGCCTGGCCGCGGAGCCCTGCGGCGGGCGCTGCGGGTTGGAGACGCGAGTCTGGGCGGGGACGCTCGCTGTGCCCGTGGCGCCCCGTGTGGCCCGCCCGGGGCTGCGAGTCGCCCTCCGGGAGCCAGGAGCCTGGGGCAGGGCAGGGCACGAGCCGGCCCAGCTCCTGCCTCCCGGGCCGCGCGGGAGGGCCTGCCCTTCGGGTGAGAGGGGCGCACGCTGGGCTCTCGCCCCTGCCTGTGCGCTCAGATCAGCCGGGCCTGCCCTTTGTCCTGGAGAAGGGCGCCTGCTGGGGCCTGCGGCCCGGCGCCTCTCTGGAGCAGGCGCGGCCCGTGAGCCGGCCTGGGCTGCCCGCTGCCCGCCGCCCGGGTCTCCGATGGGGACGGGGCAGCGTGCCGGGCGCGCGCTTATCCCGGGCGCAGGTTTTCCATGGAAATCGCTCTGGCCTCCGTTAGTTCCTCAGAGCCGACTGCTCCTTTCTCACTGTGCAAAGGGAACTTCCACGTGCAGAAGTGCGACGGGCACAAACCCACGCCGCTGGCCGGCGTCCCCGCGGTCCCGAGCGGGGCTTTCTCTGGGTGGGCCGTCTCCGAGAGGGCGCGTGGCTGAGGGAGCCGGTGCGCAGCGCTCCGTGATAACTGAGCCTCTCCTTGGGAAGAACTGCCACCCCTGGAGTTGGAGGAGACGTGGCTCTTCCTTACACACGTGTGTGCATGGTACACGCACACACATTTTCCATTGAGCGTGGGGGGAATACTGGGAGGTGGTGGGTACATTTGTGGGTTGGAGGGCGCAGAGGGGTAGATAGTCTTCGGGGGGGATCTCCGTTTAAAAAATTGCAGTTCTTAATTATGTAGGTCTTTTCCCCATGTTTTAGTTGGTAACTCACTTCTCTTGTGAGTGGCATTTTCACGCCCTTGTCCCTTTTTTGTGTGATGCTTGTGTTGTTCCTTCTGCCTTACAGATGTGCTTTTGGGGGAGGGTATAGCTAGGGCACCGACTTTGTCTTGCGAGTCGCTGCTTCTGTGTCTGGTGGTGCTTTTATGTCGGTCTTTTCCTCTGGGTATTCAGGCTTCGGTGTCATGCCTAGGAAGGCCTCCCCCTCCCCAGATTTAAGAGGGGTGGGCAGATTTAAAATGGATTTCCCGTATCTTCCTGTGGTATTTTATTGTTTTGTTTATTTCAGCCTGTGTTGTTTAAGAAGGGAAGGAAGGAGTGAACAAGTTGTCCCCACGTTTTGTTGGATAATAGAGCATTTCTGTAGTGACTTAGACTGTCCTCTTTCCTCAGCTGATGCTTTCTGTTTTTTAACTGATAGACGTTTATATCATTCTTACGATGTGCTAGGCATGGTGGTAAGTGCTTTGTAAATACGAGCTCATTTAACCCTCATAACAGCCCCGTGAGGCAGCGTTGCTACCGCAGGGGTTACAGGCGGATGGAGTTAATCGAGCAGCTGATTTAGCTCTCTGGATTTGTCAAGCCAGCAGCTTCCCAGGTGGTGCTCGTGGTAAAGAACCCATCTGCCAGTGAGACAAGAGAGACGCAGGTTTGATCTCTGGGTGGGGAGGATCCCCNGGCAGCGTTGCTACCGCAGGGGTTACAGGCGGATGGAGTTAATCGAGCAGCTGATTTAGCTCTCTGGATTTGTCAAGCCAGCAGCTTCCCAGGTGGTGCTCGTGGTAAAGAACCCATCTGCCAGTGAGACAAGAGAGACGCAGGTTCGATCTCTGGGTGGGGAGGATCCCCTGGAGGAGGGCATGGCCACCCAGGCTGAGTACCCTTGCCTGGAGAATCCCATGGGCAGAGGAGCCTGGCGGGCTACAGGACCAGAGCTGCAGAGTCGGGCGCGGCTGAAGCGCCTCAGCTCTTAGCAGTGTGTCTCCCTGCTGGGGGGTGGAGAGCCTGGCCCTTAGTGACCTTCGGGGGCCAGCTGGAGCAGGCCAGCGTTTGGGGAGCGTGCACTCTGAGGTGGCTGGAGCTGAGACCTGCGTCCTGACTGTGGCCCTGACCCGGAGCTCCGGCTCCCTCTTTCCTGTTTTGTGGAGGCAGGTAATGACCTTGAGCCACACGGGGTCATTAAGATCGAATGGGGTGCGGGCAAGTGCCTAGGACAGCAGGGCCCATGTCACCCAGGCCCTGGGCCTGAGGCTGGAAGGAGCGCTGACGGAGGATTGAAGATCTGGACTTGCCCGCCGGCTCCTCCTTTCCTGACGCGAGGCCTGCGATGAGCCCGTTACTCTCCTTAAGCCTTGTTTATTAGAGGGAGAGAAGAGGTGATAAAAACGACCTGTCTCGGAGCCCTCGTGAGGTCCAGATTCGATGATACAGGTGGAAGTGCTCTGTAAACTGTGAGATGCTCTACAGATGAGGTTTGGTGCCCTTATTTTTAGAACTAGTGAATTGCCACAAATGTTAATTAGAGGTAATTAGGGCTCATTAAGGAAGATGGGCTGCGCTGTTGCTCAGTGACACTGGCAGACTGTACGCTTTCGCTCATTCATTCAGTCCCATAATTACTAGGAGTACCTACCATGTCAAAGGTATTTTTGATTCACAGATAACTAATTTTCATTTTCTAGGATCCCTTGAAGTACCTGTAGATCTGAGGGCATGTTTGTGGAAACAAGTGAGCCAGTGTTTAGAAAACAAAGGTGGAAAATGCTCTGATAGGCAGTTGTCCCATAATTACTAGGAGTACCTACCATGTCAAAGGTATTTTTGATTCACAGATAACTAATTTTCATTTTCTAGGATCCCTTGAAGTACCTGTAGATCTGAGGGCATGTTTGTGGAAACAAGTGAGCCAGTGTTTAGAAAACAAAGGTGGAAAATGTTCTGATAGGCAGTGGTTCACCCATGACTGTGGTCACAGGGAAGGACAGGCTCCTGACCTACTTATGTGTCCCCAGAAGGGCCTCGAGCCGTCTTGAAGGAACAGAGGGGGCAGGTTCTTTGCTGTAACTCTGGACTCCGGAACTGTTTGCAGAAGTAACCATCAGTTACTAGTAGGTCAAAGTCTAGTCGGACTAAGTTTAGGGTTAGTGACTCTGGATGAATTCTGTAAGATTTACCAGCCCTTTTTTACCAAGCCTTTTACCCGTTTGGATCATTTGGGCTTCACTGGGTATCATCATTTGGGAGGATCTAAGTTCTGGGTTAAGCAAATGTTAATTTTGCTTTCTTCAAGTGGCAACTATGCATATGCTCAAGGTTGCCCTGAGCCTGGCAGGGACCTCCCGAACTCTTGAAAGTCCGTCCCTCATTTCTTTCCATAAGGCCTGCAAAGGTTTTGCTTTCTTTGGATTTATGAGGTTTATGGGAGATGCTGTCTTTATCTTCCAGAACGAGATACTTCCTTTTAGTTTAATGTCATGTAGATCAACCATATTAATGTAAAACGTGGAAGATGAGGAATTGGTCATAACTTGAGGGTATTATCCTTAACTTTGCCCATCTACTGTCTGAATTGTCATTGGTGGAGGAATTTTTTAAAAACCTCTTAAGTGGACTAGGCGGAGACACAAAACTCTTAAGTGTTCACATAGGCAAAAACAACTGTTTTATCCATGGCTGTAAAAGCCATACTACAGTTAATGGTAAATTAAGTCTTTGCTGACGGCCTGTTACAAATTTAAGTGGAAAACTTGACGTCTCTATGAAACCTCGTCTCATGTCGTAACGTGGATGAAGACGCTAGAGAGAACCTTTATTGTTTTTTTGTGTTAGTTTTAAAAGTATGATAAACCCCCTGTTTTGTTTTTTTTTTTAAGTTATGCAGATCCTGGTTGACTAAGGTAAGTCATGCTTCTGATTAAAATGAAAATACCTGTGATTCAGACTAATCAACACTCAGGCTAATTACCTGCCAGTGTGTGTTTTCCGCTGTCAATGCACCTTTCTGTCCTGTGTGACAAGTCTTTAGAGACCTCAGTTAACCCATTAGAATAGTATCAACACCCGACAAACTGATTTTACGGGGGATGTTAACAGAAATGTTGGCATCAGTGTAATTATAGGGGGAATAGTTGCTATTAGCCTCTGTGATTAGACACTAAAATTCTCTTGTTAGGTCAGTCGCTCAGGCGTGTCCAACTCTGTGTGACCCCATGGACTGCAGCACGCCAGGCCTCCCTGTCCATCACCAATTCCTGGAGTTTGCTTAAACTCATTTCCATTGAGTAAATGATGCCATCCAACCATGTCATCCTCTGTCTTCCCCTTCTCTTCCTGCTTTCAATCTTTCCCAGCATCAAGGTCTTTTCAAATTAGTCAGTTCTTCACAGCAGGTGGACAAAGTATTGGAACTTCAGTTTCACTTGTAACTAAGTCCTAAGAAGAGCTTAATGTATTTAACCAAAGTCTGAGCAATATTGTCTCATCGATAAATTGTTGTTATGTAGTCGCTGAGTCGTGGCCGACTCTTTGTGACCCCTTGGCCTGTAGCCCCCCAGGCTCCTCTGTCTGGGATTTCCTGGGCAAGAAAGCTGGAGAGGGTGCCCTTCCCGTCTCCAAGGGTCTTCCCTACCGCGGGATCAGACCCGAGTCTGCACCGTTGGCAGCTGGGTTCTTTGCGGTAAATACACAGGTAAGTAAGTAAGTCAGTGCAGTCGCTCAGTCGTGTCTGACTCTTTGCGACCCCATGGACTCTAGCCCCCCAGGCTCCTCTGTCCGTGGGATTCTCCAGGCAAGAACACTGGAGAGGGTGCCATTTCCTCCTCCAGGGCACAGGTGCACATTGATAAACGCACATGACAGCCGTCTCACACACCTGTGTGTCAGGACTGCTAACGAAGTGACGGCGTTGTGAAGTCTTTGCGACCCCATGGACTCTAGCCCCCCAGGCTCCTCTGTCCGTGGGATTCTCCAGGCAAGAACACTGGAGAGGGTGCCATTTCCTCCTCCAGGGCACAGGTGCACATTGATAAACGCACATGACAGCCGTCTCACACACCTGTGTGTCAGGACTGCTAACGAAGTGACGTCGTTGTGAAGATGCCACACCAGGCTCCATTTCTGAGAGCAGGGGTCCTCCTGTAGTCACCACACTTGGAATGCTGTGTTTTTTTTTTTTAAATCTCAGATTGACTTGCAGCTGCTAATAGAGAATTGGGAACTCTGGTTGCTTCCTCCTTCCATACGTGTTCATGAGGTCTCCCACCCCAGCCCCCAGCGAGATAGAACGGTCAGTAGCCTCTTGGTTCTGAGAAACTGATAGATTAACCCAAGCGACGTTGACCTCTAGATAATACTGATGGAGACAGGGAAGTGGTGGTGATCGTTTATCTTTAAGGTACTTTCATAAGTGCGACTGTATAAAGCCCCTCGTACAGCATCTTCTTTATCTTTCAGAAACATTTGTAATATTGGACTAAACCAGTTTTGTCTGTAGATGGTTACTGTTCATCATTCAGGATCTGGCGAACGTGATCATTGGTAACTGCTGCTGGGACTGCCTTTGCCAAGCTTCACGGGTGAAAAATGGGTGACAGGGTCTTGGATAGTCCAGGGAGGGCCTAGAGTGAGAGTGTGGAAGGGACCGGGGCATCTGGCCCAGTTTCTTACCCAGTGTAGAAACCTGCGCTTACCCAGTCCGGACTGACAGGCATCTGGCTTCTGCTTGTTGCCTGCGCTCCGCGTTCTTGTTTCAGGGCGGCGCCCGATGGGGACGGTGCTACTGGCGGGTGAGCTGTGCAGCAGCGGCAGCGTCTTCTGGGAGTGGGGGAAATGCAGACCCTCAGGCCCACCGCAGGCTTTCTGAAAAATCGGCCTTTTAACAAAATCCCCGGGCGATGTGTTTGCACAGTGCAGTTTAAGAAGTGCCAGTGTTGGATGAATTGCGAGTGGGAGAGATTAGGGCTGGAGGAGGGACGCCGCTAGGAGCTTGTGTGGTTCAGGGAGATGCTGCGGGCAGGGACTGAGCAGTGGCGGGAGAACAGGCGGCCGAGGCACAGGGCTCAGCAGTTGACATAGAAGCTCAAAGGTGACGCCTTAGCCCTTTGATAAGAGGGCTGTGAGTCAGTTCCTGAAGGTGGGAAGCAAAAGGTTGTGTGGGGTGTCACTAATAGTCCCGTGAAACTGGAGGATCGGGGCTCAAGTTGGAAGCTGGGATGAGGATGAATGAAGGTGGGTCCTGCTCTTCATATTTAAATATTTTGCAGCTGAGGCTGAATTTTGCTGAGGATGAGTTTGAAATGGTGACGTACTTTAAGCTGACAGTAATCATGTGTTCAGCTGGCAAATGGACTTGGCTCACCACCCAGCTTCCAGATCTCAGTGGGTCCTTTTGCTTTCTGCTGTTTTTCACATCTATGGTAACTCTCAGGAAGATGATATAAACCTTTTTTATTTACCTGGCTTTCTGGGAAGAGCTCCCTTTTTCACACCCAGAATAAAAGCTGGTGGGGCTGTGGGCCTGGATGGAAGGGAAGAGGTCTAAAAAGAGTGTTTCTGTTAAAGTTTTAAAGCTCTCAAGATGAATGCCTTTTGAACATTGAGGCTTTTTCCTGTCTGGGGTGTGGATGGGGGACATAAACAGTTTGCGTAAACAATTATGTAATTTGCATAAACAAGTCCAATAAAACTTAAACTGCCTTAATGAAGGCATCCTTGATTGCCAAGGGGACCCAGAAGTCAGACAAAGCCGCTCTTCCTGGGATGCTCTGGGAAGACTCCTGAGGATCCCTTGTGTGAACGGGACCAGCAGTGTGTGGAACGGGCATGTCGGGAGTGCGGGAGGGAGGCTGGGGGGTGTTAGAGGGTGAGCAGGGACCAGGCGGCGGGAGGCTGGGTCGCTGGAGAAAGGCCCCCAGGTGAGGGCGTGGTGGGCGGTGGGAGCACGGAACCTCAGCTCAGGGCAGGAGGCCCGGAAGCTGTGTCTTCGGCGTGGACTGCGGGGCCTGACCTGGCGGCCGGTTGCAGGAAGGACTGGAGGGAGACCAGAGCCTGGGAGACGGCCTTGGGGCGTTTAGCGTGTGTTAGCCTGCCAAGTCTGACTCTCTGTGACCCTGTGGACAGTAGCCCACCAGGCTCCTCTGTCCATGGGATTCTCCAGGCATTTAGTCAACATTTAAAGCCCTCTGTTAAGGAGCTAAGTTCCAAAGAAGGCACGGCCTTGCCTCAAGGGGTTCAGCCCCGTAGGAGACAAAGAATTCATCACAGCGGAGAGCCACCTCCTTTTGAGGTTTGTGCAGTGTGGTTTTTACCAGGCAGGGAGTTAATCAGCTTGGCTGCAGCTGGGGCAGGTGGGAGAGGGTTTTGAATATTGGAGCAGAAAGAACTGCAGATGTGGGAACTGTCTGGAATGGAGAATTCTCGGGTCTTACCGAATGACTGTGTTGGGGCGAAAGTACTGCAGGGTTCATTGGTCACCCCTAGAGGCGTCTGAGTGTCTTCCCTTTGGGAAGCGTGTCGCTGCCCCCCTGTGCCGGGGTGTCCTGTGAACTGAGCTGCAGGCCTCACACCCTGTGTTAGGGTGACTTGGAGGTCTCTGGTTTGGTTGACTCCAGTGCCCTCATCAAATAGGAAAAGGAGTACGTCAAGGCTGTATATTGTCACCCTGCTTATTTAACTTCTATGCAGAGGACATCATGAGAAACACTGGGCTGGATGAAGCACAAGCTGGAATCAAGATTGCTGGGAGAAATATCAATCACCTCAGATATGCAGATGACACCACCCTTATGGCAGAAAGTGAAGAAGAACTAAAGAGCCCTCTTGATGAAAATGAAAGAGGAGAGTGAAGAAGTTGGCTTAAAGCTCAACATTCAAAAAACGAAGATCATGGCATCTGGTCCCATCACTTCATGGGAAATAGATGGGGAAACAGTGGAAACAGTGTCAGACTTTATTTTTTGGACTCCAAAATCACTGCAGATGGTGACTGCAGCCATGAAATTAAAAAGATGCTTACTCCTTGGAAGGAAAGTTATGACCAACCTAGACAGCATATTAAAAAGCAGAGACATTACTTTGTCAACAAAGGTCCGTCTAGTCAAGGCTATGGTTTTTCCAGTGGTCATGTATGGATGTGAGAGTTGGACTATAAAGAAAGCTGAGCGTCAAAGAATTGATGCTTTTGAACTGTGGTGTTGGAGAAGACCCTTGAGAGTCCCCTAAAGGAGATCAGTCCTGGGTTAGGACTGATGTTGAAGGTGAGTCGGACACGACTGAGTGACTGAACTGAACTGAACGGAGTCCCCTCACCAACATGCAGAAGAGAGGAGCAGGAAGTGGCTGTCGGGTGCGAGCGGGGGGAGGAGGTGAACTCGCTTTGGGCTGTGTTGCCTGTAAGGTGCCTGAGGGCCGTGCAGGCGCGTCTGCGGCTCAGGGAGCCACGTTTAAGCAGTTGTTACAGTCCTTGTGCCGAGTGAAGCTGCTCGGTGACACGGGTCGAAGGATTGATGCTTTTCAATTGTGGTGTTGGAGAAGACTCTTGAGAGTCCTTTGGACTGCAAGGGATCCAACCAATCCATCCTAAAGGAAATCAGTCCTGCATGTTCATTGGAAGGGCTGATGTTGAAGCTGAAACTCCAATACTTTGGCCACCTGATGTGAAGAACTGACTCATTGGAAAAGACCCTGATGCTGGGAAAGATTGAGGGCAGGAGGAGAAGGGAATGGCAGAGGATGAGACAGTTGGATGGCATCACCGACTCAATGGACATGAATTTGTGTAAACTCTGGGAGTTGGTGATGGACAGGGAGGCCTGGCATCCTGCAGTTCATGGGGTCACAAAGAGTTGGACACGACTGAGTGACTGAACTGAACTGAACTGAGGCACCATCAGTAGCTCCACCCCACTGCCATGATTCAGGATCAGACAAGGGTCTCAGTATTCAATATGATCATCTTACATATCCAGCTCACTTTTTAATCAGCAGTTTTAGATTTCCTAAGCATCGTCCTGGCTTAAGATTTTAATGCAGGTCTTTTTATCTTAATTTTTTTGATACAGCCTTACATTCGCTATCACTCTTAGGGTGTAAGGTTTCTCCTCTCTTGGTGCCAAGGTGGTTGTTATCTCTCTGCTACCACAAAATCAGAGTATCCCATCGTAACTGCTTTAACTTTAATTTTTACCCAGATATCCACATCCATGCCCAGACCTTTTGTCAAGAAGGGGTAAGAACAAGAGAGGAAAGGAAGCCTTTATAAAACACAGAGAGACCTGTTATATCCCAAGAAGTTATATATAGCCTCTTGGTAAGCAGTGTGCTTAGCAAGTGGTCACTACCCTTGTAATTTATGGTCATATCAGTTCAACAAAAAAAATCTGATATCCGGACAAGAATCTAGTTGAATTCCTTCAATCCTCTTTGGCCAGGCTGTCATTTGGAGAATGTACCAGCTAGGCTCATCTGAGGTTGCCATCACTAGAAAGAAAAGAACATCATGTCCAGAAATTGTCCTGGCAGAATTCTGAATTTTCCAAATGAAATTAATGTATATGTGTCCCTCTGTTCTTCTGGGCTTGATCATTACTCAGGAAGTGGCCAAAAGGAGATAACCCTTTTCTGGAGTCACCTACCCTAGTGACCAAGCTGTTTTATGACATTTGAGGACCAGTAGGTGTTCAGGGAGGTAGAGTCAGAGATGTTTTGGGGGTTGATTATGAAAAGAACTTTCAGTACATTAATGAGCAGCCTTTGAAATAAATTGTGCATCATTTTCAGACTGAAAATGATCAAGAAAGGCAAAAATATGAGACAGATTAGTGTCAGAGGCCACATTGATGTGTCCAGAGCTGGCTGATTGGACTAGAACAGCAACACTAACCTAAAATGGTGTCATCACTGGTTTAAGAAACCACAGGAAAATCTCAAACTAGCCAGGGTTCTAAAGATTCAGCCGTCATGGTGATTGTGAATTTACTTCTCTCATTCAGTTTACCTATGAGTCTCTGTACCCATTGTCTCCCCATTCTTAGCCACGTCAATCACAAGATAAGACAATATTTATTTATATATACTTTCTTCATCTTATGATACCTTTGACATAATTTGATGTCTGAAACTGAAGAGTAAATTTATCCTGTTAGAATTTCAGGTAGGGCAGAAAATCTCCGCATCTGAGCTCCTATGGTACTGTCAGATCACAGGTTTGCAACCATTTACTACATGAGACCAACAATGATGAAGGATGTTACTGTCTTTGTTGCTTCATCCAATGACTGCAAGCAGTTTTGGTCACAATAATAGATATACTGAGCACTTGTAAGATACTTCACATTTTACAAAGCAACTTCCACATTATGATTTCATCTACTCAAGCACCCTTGGCAGTGACAGTTAATGACTAAGTCATGTCCAACTCTTGTAATCCCATGGACTGTAGCCTGCCAGGATCCATGGGATTTTCCCAGGCATGAATACTGGAGTGGGTTGCCATTTGCTTTTCCAGGGGAATCTTCTCTGACCTAGGGATTGAACCCAGGTCTCCTGCATTGCAGGCAGACTCTTTACCTTCTGAGTCACTGGGGAAGACCTTTCAAACACCCTTAAGAAGGTGAAATCCCTTTTTATAAATAATAAAAATGTATCTTATCCATTATCACACAATCTCAAAGCAGCAAAACTAACACAAAATCTGCGATTTTTGATACTGAAAATCTGGTGCTTGTCTAGAGGTATCATTAAAGCTTTCCTCTGAGAAGGAAATTATGACTAAGGTCTTTTGTTTTACTTGTGTGGAGACCTTGCTATATAGATTGTAAATGTTCAGGAAAAGCTTGGGGATTTTTGATACTTAATTACAAGATTGGGTCAACTAATATAATGGCCCTGGATTCTCCAGTTCTCATTAGATACTTTTGATGTTGAAGGTTATTGTGCGCAGCAGTGGATGCAGAAGGTTGATTTGGCCCAGGCTGTCATTCTACCCGCCCCCTTCCCCCAATTACCTGCATGATGTACTGGTCGGGTGGGCAGTGCTACTGAAGAGTTCTTTCATCTGAGAGAGAAGATGAAAACAAACCAGTGAGTTCTCCCTGCATTGTTCACTGGGTCTTTGTTTTATCTTCCAAAGGTTTGATGTTTGATAATGAATAAATTAGGATAAAATATGAATGCACCCTCTGTAAGGACCCAGCGGGAAACATTGGCTGTTGAGCCAGATCTCAATCAACGAAAGAAAGGGGTTCATTTTGGCATCAAGGCCAAGCTTGGGAAGCCTGCTTATTTAGAATAAAACTCAAGATGAAAAAAGGAAGTACATGTGCATGATATCTATGTGTATGCAAGACAGATAATAAGTAGGCTTAGAAAACTTTTGATTTTATGGAAACATCACAAATTTTGTAATGTGTATAATTTAAGTAATTTCCTTTTCATAGAATTTAGTCTTTAAAATATTTATTAAGGAATTATTTCCCCATTCTTAATTAAATTAGCATAATACTTTTACTAATGTCTCTTGTAGGCTGAAGATCTTTGGAAGTTTATGCATGTTTATTAATATAAAGTATCTATTGCTCACATAAACTGTTGCTCAGCCTCATAGAGACAGCTGGAGCTAATTGTAAAAAGAAAAAATTTTACGGAAACTGGCTTTATGTGGAATTTTGTGAACAGTGTCATATACTTGGTGCTTCTCTCTTCCTGGTCTCCTACACATATAATACTTCTTTTAAAGGTTGCTATGGGTTGTTATTCTGGGAACAGTGCTGTAAGTGACCCAGTCATATTGTTTTAAAGCCAGGATCTGGGATAAGAGCACACATAACTAGGATGGTGTGTGGTTCTATGATGTTACCATTCACCTCACATCTGCCCTACCATGAAAGCTGTCACAGGAGGTTAGCAACTCCCAACTCTTTGTGTCACTCAGCTTGTAGATAGAGGCTGGCTTTTGTGTGCAGCGCTCCCTTCAACTAGGACAAGCCTGAAAATAAGTGATGGAAGCTTTGGCATGGGTTTCAACTCTAAATTATGCAAGAGGGATAAAGTTCACCCAAGGAAATGTCAAGTGGGCAAAATTTTTCCTGGCATCTGGTTTTGTGCATTTTCCCCTCTTTACTGTGTCCTTTTTCTCCGATTTCAGACTCCAGGAAGGCTATGAAATGAAACATTAGAAGAAATTGTGATATAGGCAGGGAAGCATTCATCCATATTGCACATGAATGAAATGAGCTTACTACTTCCAGACTTATTTACGTTAGCCTCCTGTTCATAACTGTACAGCCCCAAACTTAATTTTTTAATTGAAATAGAGCTGACATACAATATTCTGTTAGTTTCGGATATATACTACATAATGATTTTATATTTGCACATATTATGAAGTGATCATCATGAAAAGTCTAATAATTATTTGTCCCAATACAAGGTTATTACAATATTATTGAACTTATTTTTAATGCTGTATGTTAGTTATATCCTTGTGCTGGGAAAATCCCATAGACCGTTGCGGTCCATAGGGTTGCAAAGAGTAGTACATGACTGAAGTGACTGAGCATGCACACACACAAGTTACTTACATTATAAACTGGAGATTTGTACCTCTAAATCCCCTATATTTCATCTACTACTGAGCCCTCTCCTTTCTGGCAACTACACGTTTGTATTAGTTTCTGAGTTGTGGTTTGTTTGTTTTGCATGGTAGATTCCACATATAAGTGAAATCATGTGCTACATATCTTTCTCTGTCTGACTGATTTCTTTTAGCATAATACACTCTAGGTCCACACACGTTGTCCCAAATGGAAAGCTTTTTATGTAATATCCATTGTGTTTATATATCTGTATGTTTGTATATATGTGTATGTGTGCATATATGTATGTATATGTCTGTATGTATATATGTGTGTGTGTATATATATATGACTTCCCTGGTGGCTCAGACAGTAAAGCATCCGCCTATAATGTGGAAAACCTGAGTTCAATCCCTGGGTCGGGAAGATCCTCTGGAGAAGGAAATGGCAACCCACTCCAGTACTCTTGCCTGGAAAATCCCACAGATGGAAGAGCCTGGTAGGCTACAGTCCTTGGGGTTGCACAGAGTCGGACACGACTGAGCAACTTCACCTTGTATATATATATATGTGTGTGTGTGTGTGTGTGTATTTATATACATAAAGTTTTCTTTATCCATTTGCCTATTGATGGACACAGGTTGTTTCCCTGATAGCTTCCCTGGTAGCTCAGTTGATAAAGAATCTATCTGCAATGCAGGAGACCCCGTTTACTTCCTGGATTGGGAAGATCCCCTGGAGAAGGGATAGGCTACCCACTTCAGTATTCTTGGGCTTCCTTTGTGGAAGAATCCATCTGTAATGCGAGAGACCTGGGTTTGATCCCTGGGTTGGGAAGATCCCCTGGAGAAGGGAAAGGCTACCCACTCCAGTATTCTGGCCTGGAGAATTTCATGGACTGTGTAGTCCATGGGGTCACAAAGAGTCAGACATGACGGAGTGAGCTATTTTTCTTTTTTAGGTTGTTTCCATATCTTGGCTATTGTATTATTAATTAATGCTGCAATGAACTTTGGGATGCCTATTTCTTTTTGAATTAGATTTTTGTTTACTTCAGATAAATATTCTGAAGTAGGATTGCTGGGTCCTAGGGCAGTTCTATTTCAGATATTTTGATGAACCTCCATATTTTCCATGGCAGCTATACCAGTTTACATACCCATGAAAGTGCATGAGGATTTTCTTTTCACATCTTCTCCAGCATTTGTTATTTGTTGTCATTTTGATGATAGTCGTCTGACAGGTGTCAGGTGGCATCTCAGTGTGGTTTTCACTTGAATTTCTCTAATGATTTGCTATGTGGAGCATATTTTGATGTATTTGTTGGCTACCTGTAAGCCTTCTTTGGAAAAATGTCTTTTCAGATATGTCCTTGTTTTAATTGGATTGTTTGAGTTTTCTTGATGTTGAGTGGTATGAGTTCTTCGTATATTTTGGATATTAATCCCTTATCAAATACATCATTTGTAAATATCTTCCCTAATTTGGGAGGCTACATTTTTGTTCTTCTGATAGTTTCCTTCACATTGCTAAAGCTTTTTAGTTTTGTAGTTTCCCACTTGTTTAGCTTTGCTTTCTCCCCGCTTGCCTGAAAAGATATATCCAAAAAACAAAAATACTGCTAAGACCAAGGTCAAAGAGCATACATATTTTTCTAGGAGTTTTTTCAATACCATTTACTGAAGAGGTTATGTTTTCCTCATTATATATCCTTGCCTCTTTTCTCATAGATTAAGCCCATGTAAGAGTGGGTTTACTTCTGGTCCATTCATCTGTGTGTCTGTTTCTGTGCCAGTACCATACCATACTGTTTTGATTACTACAGCTTTGAATTAGAGTTTGAAATCAGGATGCATGATACCTCCAGCTTTGCTCTTTTATTCATGATTGTTTGGCTATTCAGGGTCTTGTGTGTTTCCATACAAATTTTATAATTATTTACCCTACTTACGACATTGGTATTTTGATGGAGGTTGCATTGAATCTTTGGATTGGCTTGGGTAATATAGTCATTTTAACAGTATTCATTCTTGCAGTCCATGGACACGGTATGTCTTTTCATTAGTTTATGTCACTTTAAGTTTCTTTCATCAGTGTCTAATAGTTTTCCAAGTACATATCTTTTACTTCCTTGGTTAAATTTATTCCTAAGTATTTTATTCTTTTTGATCCAATTGTAAATGCAATTCTGTCTTTAATTTCTCTACCTGACAGTTCATCGTTAGTGTTAAAAAATGTAGCAAATTTCCATAAATTAATTTTCTACCCTGAAATTTTACTGAATTCATTTCTTACTTCTAATAGCTTTGGGGTGGCATATTTAGGATTTTCTATATGTAGTATCATGTCATCTGCAAAGAGTGACAGTTTTACTTCTTCCTTTGCATTTTGAATTCTTTTTATTTCATGATTGATTGCTGTGGCTAGAACTTCTGTCCTGTGTTGAGTAAAAGTGATGAGATTGGGCATCCTTGTCTTATTCCTAATTTTAGAGGAAAAGCTTTTAGTTTTTCACCACTGAATATGATGTTGACTGTAGTTGTTATATATGGCCTCTATTATGTTAAGATATGTTCTTACTATCTCTACTTTGTTGACAGTTTCCATAAATGAATGTTGAATTTTGTCAATGCTTTGTTTGCATCTATTTAGATGATCATGTGATTTTTATTCTTCAATTTATTAACATGTATCACATGATTGATTTGTTAATATTGAACCATCTTTGCATCCCTGGAATAAATTCCACTTGATGAGTATGAATGCACTGTTGAAATTGGTTTGGTAATATTTCACTGAGGATTTTTATAGCTATCTTCATCTGTAATTTTTACCTATAATTTTCTTTCATTTTTTTGTGGTGTCTTTGTCTAGTTTTGCTATCAGGATGATGGTGGCCTCATAGATTGAGTTGGGAAACATTCTTTTTTATGTTCAGCTTGGGTGATTTTCCACTATTCTATCTTCCAGATAATTGATCAATTTATTTATAGTGTATTTTTAAATTTCAGTTATTGTATACTTTAGCTCTGTTAAGTTCTTTATATTTTCTAACTCTTAGAAAATATCTTTATATTTTCTGACTCTCTTATGTGTTTCTGACTCTAGAATTCTCACTGTGTTCATCCATTCTTCTCCTGAGTTCATTGAGCATCATTACAATCATTACCTTGAACTCTTTCTTGGGTTGATGGCTTGTTTCTACTTCATTTAGTTCCTCTCCTAAGGTTTTGTTTTGGTCCTTCATTTGAAACATTTCCCTTTATCTCCTCATTTTGCTTAACTGTCTGCTTTTATTTCTATGTATTAAGTAAGTTGTTTGTGTTCCCCAATCTTGAAGTGGCCTTGTGTAGGAGATGTCCTATGGGGTCACGCCACACGCCCGCTTCCAGCCACCAGAGCTTGATGCCCTAGGGTTGTCCCTGTGTGGGCTGTGGGGGTCTTCTTCTGTCATGGCTGACTTCTGTATGTGCGCTGGTGGTGCAGGCTGCCCCCTGGTGGGGTCACGCCACACGCCCGCTTCCAGCCACCAGAGCTTGATGCCCTAGGGTTGTCCCTGTGTGGGCTGTGGGGGTCTTCTTCTGTCATGGCTGACTTCTGTATGTGCGCTGGTGGTGCGGGCTGCCCCCTGGCCTGCTCAGATGCTGGGTCCTGCCTGTGTGGTGGCTGGCAGGGCTCAGGACCAGTGTCAGCCCACTGATGGGTGGGGCTGAATCCTGAGGTAGCTGCCTGTGAGCCTGACTGGCCGAGAGCTGGTGCCAGCCTGCAGGCAGGTGGGGCTGAGTCCCTACATGATGGCCGTGTGAACTGGGGGTTCCCAGCACCAGTGCAACCTGCTGGTGGGCAGGTAAGCCCCAGCCCTAATAGGCTAGAGGAAGGGCTCCAAAATGACACTTGTCAGCACCAGCGTCCTCATTAAAGAGGGTGCTCCCCCAAATGGCTGACGTCAGTGTCTAAGTCCCTAGGTGGAGGAGCCCCAGTTGTCTCCTGCCTCTCAGAGGCTCTCCAAGATTGTGAGTGGGTCCGGCCAGGAAACATTCAGTTTATTGCCTCTGTGCTGGGATTTGGAGCAAGTGAGACTTTGTTCATGCCCTGCAAACTGGAGTCTCTGCACCCTACTGCCCTCTGCCTCGCTCATGTGCAAACCTGGCTACCTTCAAAAGGAGGCATTCTGGGGTCTCCTCTTCCCAGTGCAGGACTGCTGGTCTGGGGAGGTTTATGTAAAGCACAGAGCCCAAGTTCCTTGGGGAGAACCTCTAAAATTGTGGTTATCCTCCCATTGTGGGTCACCTACCCAGGGGTATGGGTCTTAACTATACCTCATTTCCACCCCTTCTACTTGTTTCATTGTGCTTTCATGCTTGCTTTTTTATGTCTTCAGCTGTGGAAAAGTCTTTTCTGAGGGTTTCATGTCTTTCTCATTGGTAGTTGCTTTGCAAATTGTTGTAAATTTTGGTGAGCCTGGGGGGTGGGGAGGTAAGGGCAGAGTCTTCCTACTCTGCCATCTGGACCACACCTCTCCCAAAATTTAATTTCTAAATTAAAAATTCTGGAAGTCTAGCTAGCAAGTTGTAGAGATACTGTGGGTACTTCCCCAAATAAGCTATCGTTCATAGTTTCTTATACTACATTTATGTGTAACATGCTATAAATGAGTGATAGTCACTTAGGTGTGTCTGACTCTTTGCAACCCCATGGACTGTAGCCTGCCAGTTTATGTCCATGGAATTCTCCAGGCAAGAATAATGGAGAGGATTGCCATTTCCTTCTCTAAACATGTCATAAAGACAGTACTATTTTCGTTTAGAAGGCAACTGAAGATTCTGTGCCCTCAGGTTACTAGTATAGTCTGTTCAGTCATTGAGCACACAATACTAATTCTTGTCCTTACTTAGTTTGCATAACATGATAAGTGACCTGGCTCAGTGTAAAATAAATTTATTTTCAAGTAGAGTCAACATGGAATATGTGAAAAAAGTATGTAGCAAGTCCATTACTTCATTTAATGGACTTTACAATTACAACATTTTTTCCTCTCAATCCATAATCAGATATATAAGGTTTTTTTTATATCAATAAATATGAAGCTATAGATAAGGCAGCTAATTTCTGAAAATATGGTTGCAGATATTAAAATAAATTAAGGCTTTTCTATTCCTTTGAGAGAAATTTTAGACTTAAGAATGTTTTAATAATTAGCATTTCTTGAAGGTAAGGAAGGCAACACACGGTATATAACTATGTGTTATACCTACAGTAAGATTAAAATACATTATATAAAAACTAATTTCCTTTTGCATTTTATCTAACTGTAATTGACATTTAATATATTTACTTAAACTTTTCTCTTGAACTTTTTTCTTTTCACTTCCTTTTTTCTTTGCATAACCATGAAAACAGAGATTTTTATCTATTAATTAGTAGCACAAAGTTATTTTACAGTTGCCTGAGGCGACCATGCATCAGTGGTTAAGTACTACATTGCTACCATATAATTAACTGACTTTCAGCACTTAGGGAAGAGGGGGAGGAAGAAGAAGAGGGAGGGGAAAAGATTGATGAAAGAGAAAGTTGTTGAAGAAAAAGTGTCTACTGTAGGAAAGTGTTTCATAGTTATTAATAAATAATAACTTGCAGTTCTTTATGATATCACTAGGTGGCATGTGACTGACTTGAACAAAAGTGAAAATGAAACAAGAAAGGAGCCAGGAAAGTTATGATTCTAAACAGCTATATCTGGAAATTTTCAGTATTGATTTTCTTACCTATTTCCACAGTTCATAATTCAGTCAGCTCAAATTTGTATTAGGGATCAAATGATATAATACATGTAAAAGTGCTGTTGGTGCCTGGTGTACAAATAGTGCTCCACATATGTGAAGTTACTTTTGTGCAATTAATCAGAGAAGGCAGTAGAGGTGTTTGCTGTTTATATTGCTACAAATATATAACCTTGTTAATGAAGGAGACAGGAATTTCATAACTGGTAATGTGTTCCCAAATGATTCATAGAATTGTTGAAAATACAAAAAAGAAAACTTCTAATTAACAAATTTTCTGGGTAGTCTATTAGCAATGCAACTAATTTTCATGAAAATGCATTCACTGTTTACTAATCACAGTTTTACAAATGAAGATATTTTATGTATTGTATGTGAAAATGCCTTTCATTGACACTGGAGATTTGTTTTATAATATAAATTTAAAGTGGGTCAATGTATGGATATCACAGACGGTATCTGAACAATAGAAGAGTAATTTAAAATGTTACCAGTAACACTTGGGTCCAAATGACTACCAAAGTATGATCTAATCATTTGGACCCAGAGTATGAGAAAAACTAGAAAACCTGTGTGTGAAAAACCTGTGGGTGAAATCACGTGATGTGAAAATACTGGAGAGTGGAAAAGAGAGTTAAAATTGACCCAGCCAAAGCCTGGGAAAGGATAGAGCCCGACAGGGGTAAGCCTGGGACTTGGTGTGTTGTTTTTTTTTTTTTTTTTTCCCATCTCCAAGTATTTACCATTCAGGTCAGGAGAGTCAAGATACTCAGAGGTGAAGTAAGCACTCTGGAATAGACTAGCAGATGGGGATTACAGCCTGGGAATCTCCAAAGGAGGAGGAGCTGGAGGAACTCCCTAGGGTGAGAGTGATCTCTGTGTAGAAAAGCCCCCTCCCGAGACTGCAGTGCAGGTTCAATTACCCTCAATACCTCAAACTGGAGTGAGGCAATCCCAGATTTCCAGTTCCCCCATGCAGCTAGTAACTAGAGGCAAATAAAAAGCCTTTGGGACAAAGTAACAGGTTAGGTCTCAAGTTATTTCTCCAACTGACTTTTCAAACAGATATCCGAATTATGCAAACAAGCATAACCAGACAAATTAAGAGATAAGACAGCGTGACTAAAAGCCACCAGCAGTAACAAAGCATAGTGCTGATGTCTAAATGTTTGTGTGCTCTCCCAAATCCTGTGTTGAAACATCATTCCCAAAGGTGATGGTATTAGTAGGTGGGGCTTTGGGGAGGTGATCAGGTCATGAGGGTAGAGCCCTCATTAATGGGATTAGTGACCTTATGAAAGGAACCCTACAGAGTTCCCTTACCCCTTCCACCATGGGAAGGTACAAAGAGAAGGCAGTTTGAAAAATGACTCTTGCACAACCAACCATACCTGCACTCTGATCTTGGACTTCTAGGCTCCAAAACTATGAGAAATAAATTTCTCTGTGTGTGTGTGTGTGTGTGTGTGTGTGTGTTTCTCCCTAAGCCACCCGGTCTGTAGAATATTGTTACAGCAGCCTCGTGGGCTGCCATCTATGGGGCTGCACAGAGTCAGACACGACTGAAGTGACTTAGCAGCAGCAGCAGCAGCAAACAGAATAAAATCTATAGAAACAGAAGTACAGAAGCTGCAAATATCAAATACATTTTGAAATAATTATGCTCTATGTAGGG
This sequence comes from Cephalophus harveyi, assembly GCA_006410635.1. Lineage (NCBI taxonomy): Eukaryota > Metazoa > Chordata > Mammalia > Artiodactyla > Bovidae > Cephalophus > Cephalophus harveyi. Next base: position 89,021 of record SJYT01070618.1, on the reverse strand, counting down.
TGATAACAGCCAGAATTAAAATTTTCAGGAGAAAACTGCAAATTATATGTTTTTAAAAATAGTCTAGAACCGAAAAATAGAGAAACTCAATGTATGGTTTAAGAACAAATTAAAAGCAGCTAAGAAACAATTTGTTTAGTGGAAGAGCAAAGTGGAAGATATCTTGAATAACGCACAAAGAGACAAAGATAAGGCAAAAATAAAACAGCAAGACAGATGGAGGGTAGAATAAGAATGTTTAACATAATTGTACTTGGAATCCGAAAGGACAGAAGAAAAACGCAATCTTTGTGAAACTGATAAAAAAACAAATCGATTTTTCAAAAAGACTGAGCAACAAACAAAGTTAATACAAAAGAAAACTCACAACTAATCGTATCAATAACTACTGAACAAAGAAAAATTTTAAAGCCATCAGAAGATTAAGAAAACTTGAAGGATTCTGTTCTAATGTGTGACAGTTAAATTAAAACCTAACTTCTCTACAACTTCAGTGGAAAATAAGAGATAAATGAATAATATTTTCAAAATGCTGAAAGAAAATAACTGCCAACAGAATTCTATACAAGCAAAAGTGACTTTCAAAAATTAAAGCGGAAAATTATATTTTCATGCAAACAATGCTGAAATAATTATTGCAAGTAGAGCTAACTATTGGGAAGAAAAACATCTCTTTGAAAGGAATATATAGTGCTGTGCTAAGTTGTGTTGGACATTTTTGAGACCTCTTGGGCTGTAGCCCACCATACTCCTCTGTCCGTGGGATTCTCCAGGCAAGAATACTGGAGTAGGTTGCCATTTCCTAATCCTTCCTCACCCAAGGATTGAATCCTGTCTCCCTCTTGCAGATGGATTTTTTACAGTAAGCCACCTGGGACAATCTTGAAGAGAATAAACAGGATTTCAAATGGAAGATCTATGATGTCAAGAGGAAGAGAAACAAAAATGATTAAAATGAGAGTAAGTCTTAATAAATTTGGATAGTACAAAATGACAATAATATTAATGGTTTATGTTTCATATACTGTGTATGGTTTAATATGTGATTATAATGTATTTTTTACATATTTATAATGGCTAAGAAAAAAGAGCAGATAAATTGGAAGGAGGGTGTATTGTGTTATAAGAAACTGACAAAGAGAGACAATCTATGTTCAGAAACTGTTAAAAGTTGTTAAATCATTTCCTCCCTTTCCCCTTCCCCCCTCTTATTTCCCATTACTGTTTTAAACAATTCAGTTTAAAGCCAGCCAGTGGAGATAAGCAAATACCTGCCATGACCCAGAACAAGTGTCAGACTTATAAGAAAAAGGGATCATATTATAAGAAACAAGGACTTACTAAAATATGTACTTCTGTTTGAAGTTCTGTGGGGAATTTTTACAAACGTGTACAGAAGCTGATGATGAACAGTTAAAATATCCAGCTCCTCATAATATAAACCCAATGTCTCCTAGTCACCAGAATTACAACTGTAGAAAACTTACAGACCACTATGGCAAAGTTTTTCTGAGATTTGGTTGTGAATATGATTCATACACTGACTGAAATGTGCCCACGTTTTACTAACATGGTCTGTAAGTCTTAATGGTAGCAAGAATTTTGAGTTTAGTGTATTTACACTTAAGGAAGAAGGTAGCATCCCTCAGGTATGAAAATCATGCCAGCTCTCATACTCCAGGTTATAAATGGGCACTGTAATCAATTTTTTAAGTGCACACTCAGGAATGCCTTTCTACTAGGAAGTATCAACATCAAAAGAACTCCTTGTAGAAACACATGCCACAGACCACTAGTAGAAATGCTTTTTATGACAGCTTATGGGGCATTTTTTGTGGAAGCGGCCAACCACATGTGACTTGACGAGGCATGTCTGTTTTGTGGCACTAGTTGGAAAACCTTCAAATCAAAGGATCTTTATGATTCAGGAACTAAGATTCAGGACAGATGAATCTTCATGGATGACATGGAGATAAAGATGAGTTCTCAGTATTTTCTTCTCTGATGATTGGGTGTCTTTAATAGATATTTAAAATCAAGTTATGTTTGGTTCTTTTTTTGCTTGAAAAATATTATTCTAAGTTGGCAAAAAAAAAATGCTTTAGATATAAAATTCATTATAGCATTCTCAGTATGTTGACAGACAGTCATTTTAAAGTAGGAAATTTGAAAGAAGAAAATCATATAATTATATAATACTGCTCAGCAAAGGGGACAAGTTTGGGCTGCAGTATAACATGAACTCTGCTTCCAGGCTGTGTCCTACTGTGGAACTTTTTCTAATTCACACAGTGTCACTACACAGATGAGTCTTGGCTCTGAATCACCTTCTAAGTACGTGTTTGTGCTGACCTACCTGGCGTTACTGTGGGTGGTCAACTGGCCTCTAAGCATTTCTTATTCTAACCACTCCAAGGAACTGTCCAGTCCGTCTCCTTCTGATGTGCATCTTTGTGGCAGGGAGACACTATGCAGGTCCCCTCCTTCAAACTTTCTGCCCACTTGGGACACACAGCACTTTTTACATGTCCTCCAATTCCTCTGTAGGTATATGAGAAACTTAGGGCTTTTCTCCAGAACTCTTTTACCTGGGCTTGCCATGTGAGTGTGCTCAGCTGTGTCCTACTCTGCAACCCCATGGACTGTAGTCTGCCAGGCTCCTCTATCCATGGAATTTTCCAGGCAAGAATACTGAAGTGGTTGCCATGCCCTTCTCCAGATCTGGGCTCATCTTGCCTCTCTAAATAATTTTCCATCTCATTTTAGCTAAATCCCGCAAAGGTCAAAAACAAAACAAAATTTAGCAACGACCTGCACACTTCAAAACCAACTACTACACTCCTTATTTCGGGCTCATAGAAGAAGTAAACAAAGCACCACTCTTGTAATGATATCTAGAATGAACATATGAAAGAACTGAGGTTGAAGAGACTTAGAGAGATGTCTTAGCAGAGGTGTGGTGAAAAATTGTGGAATGTCCCCTCCCTGGCTCCATCAGAGAGCCATTGTAGACATTTACCTCAAACCCCACAATAGAGGCTTCAAGAAAACCATTCAGAGAATATTCCTCTGAACCCAGGGGGTTTGGCATCTCTTCAGATGCCATGTGACTGACTATCTCATCACCACACAATCCCATGCATCACCATTGAAATTAAGATGGACCTTAGAAGAGAGGAATGATAGTTGACCTTGTCAATAATTAGAGTCCATTGTGATAAAGAGTCTAATAAAGGCTCAAAGTTTTAAGGGACTTAATTTTTTGCTGTCCTTGTTCAGTTGCTAAGTCATGTCACTCTTTGTGACTCCATGGACTGCAGCACACCAGGCTCTTCTGTCCTCCGCTACGTCCCGGAGTTTGTTCAAATGCATGGCCATTGAGTCAGTGATGCTATCTAGCCATATCATCCTCGGCCACCCGCTTCTTTTGCTTTCAGTCGTTCCCAGCATTAGGGTCTTGGAAAAGAGAGTTAAAGGAAAAGGAATGATGAGTCTTGCCTAGAGGACTCTATGAAAACGGATCAGAAGAATTGGAAGGGATAATATTAATAAAAGGTGAATTGAAGTTATCCAGCAAACTGGAGAAAATTTGGCAGAAACCAGAGGTGGGGTGCCTTTTCTGATGAAAAGAGACTAGGCTTGCTTGGATAATGGCATGAGGGTAAATGTTGCTGAGGTATGGGGTGCAAGGATGCCATAGAACATGACTGAGAATGGACTGGAGAAGCAGATGGAAATTTGATGGCTCCTTACCTTGATCAGATATCCCAGAAAATTCTGAACTGAGACTGTGTGAGTGGAGTTGTTTTTCCTGTGTAAATTAGAGGTGAAATTGTCACTAAATCTGATGATGACAGTATTTGACAATTAACAGTAAAATGTACATTGTAATTTAAACACTATGTGATTTACAACAAATTCATGTTCGACAAGTCAATAGGAATACTGCTATGTACTTAAAATGACCGCTGGGAGAATCATGAAGCTCTGTTTGTTTTTTTTTCAGTACCAGAAATTTTCACTGAAAGGATCAGTGGGTCTGTTGTGGGTGTGGTCTTTAGTCATACCTTTTCTATTTTTATTGAAAGACATTTTACCTAATATATCTGGGGAAATATATTGAAGAAATACTGAAATACTTGATTTCTTCTTGAGCTGATTGTCTTTATAGTATTAAAATGCCATAAAATGTAGGAATTTTTCTCCTAATAATTTAACTCACCAAGTGCTAGGTCAAAGCTTTTAGGTATGAGATTTATAAAATTTCAGGTATGAGATATATGCTTCATAGGAGAGGAAATTGAAGGTGGGATATATGATGTTTCCCACTGTATTTACTGACAATGATAAAAAATAATCAAACGTCCCTAAAGTTATAGGAAAATGCTTTAAATTCTTTCCGGAGATCCAAATTCACGGTTAGTTAACTTTGTTGAAGTAATCTTTCCGTCTAATTTTAAGTGTTAGAGTTGACTTTGTTGGAATTTGCCCTTGAGGCTACTCTCTAAAATAACCACTTCCACAAACATTCTTTTCAAATTGTCACATCTAAAGATCCTTCAGCTGGTTCATTTATAATCAGGTGCCTCCCTTCTCAGTGTGAGCTTAAGTGAGAGCATGGGGCTCACCAGGAAAGCTTCTGGCTGAGCTGAATACTGATGGAGTGATAACTTCAAAGACGATGTCGCTGGTTCACCACAGCAGGTTGGCAGCTGCAGTACAGGAAACTCAAGTGGTCTGTCCTCAGTGATTCATTGTGGTTGTGGAATAGATTTATAGGGTGATTTCTCACTTATGCCCTCCGTCTCCTGCTACCACTACTAACATGAGAGTTACTAAGAGATTTGTAAGGAACGATGGCCTCTCATCTCAGAACACAACTGACGTATAATATAACCCTGTTGACATTTTCAAACTTTGTGATGTCAAGTCTTGTCACTTGTCTTTCAGTTGTCCTTTTATTAAGCTACAGGTAATGTCTTTCACTAATGTAGAGTCTGAGTGATGCATATGTTGTCATTTGCCTTTGGTAAAACTCCCAAGTCAAAAAAAGAAAAGAGAAAGAAACGGGAGGGCTGCTCTCCCTAGATCTTTCCCAGTTAACTTTCTTGTCCCTCCTATTCCTCCTAATATAATTGCCAGTCTTTTTCACTGGGCATCCAAGTTAGCAGATAAATCCATGACCCATGACACATGAGCGTTTCTGTCACTCCTCTTAAACATGAATATACATCAAAACAATTAACCATGGCCATATTTGGTAATTAAAGATTAATGAAATTCACAGTGATGTAAACAGTCACAGCAATGAAAGCGCATTATGTGGAACAAAATAATGTTTGACACAAAATGATAACTCAAAGCATACATTCTATAGAAAGTAGATCAGAAAACAAGCTACAAGCAGAAAAGAGACGTATTTCATTAAAATGCTAAAATCCTTCAGTATTTCCTTACTGTGATTTTTGTATGAACTGGTATTGCATATATAATATAAATATATATAATACACAGTTTGAGTAGGCATTTAATTCATTTCTTCATGATATTTTAGTGGCAGCCAAGGTTGCTTTTGAACACTGCTTATTAACATTACATTTTCAGATTGATAAGAAAGCTCTCTAATTCACTTCCATGAAAGCAAATTTGGTCGAACAGTTTTTCAAAGTGATATTGGTAGTTAATGGAGATTAGTGCTTCTCTTTTCAACTCATATTCTTATAAGCTAAGACAAAATACACAGACTAAGGAGTTATTGCTAGAAAGCCAAGTCTATAAATCTAGCACAATGAATACTACTTACCATTCAGCCTCAATAAGAACATTATCACATGCTAAGTCCAATCGGCTGAAAAATTAGTTCACACACAGTCTATGAAAAGTCTTATCTTGCTTATCTACTCCTCCCTCCCCAGTATTATGACTCTATGAAATATCTACTTAATATTTGGTCTCTTTCATACTCAAATAAATTCAAACAAATGAAAATATTCTCTAGAATCCTAACCAGAAACTTCCCCCAAAGACTCAAATGTTAAATAGTCTCTTTTTTCCCCAACTTATTTCCCATGAGGTAAAGGTTCAAATTTAATTAGCATGTTATTAAATGCCTGTTTCGTACCAGGCACTGGTTTACACACTTTCACACATGTAATCTCATTCAATTTTTAACTGGCTTAAAAAAAAAAAATCATGAGTAAGTATCATGAGTAAGAGAGGAATTTGTTGAGATTTTTGAAACCACTAAAGCCCCGGGTTGGGTTACACAAAATGTGAGTAAATATACTTTCATAGATTGTGTTCTTGGAAAGCTTTTGGCTTGATTATTTGAATAAGTCTAGTTGCCATGCTTCCTGAAACAAAGTGAATTTGTTTCACATCTGTTCTGTGTCCACAGTACTTTACATTATCTTGATATAATGGACATTTGTTTTACTGACTCTCAGCCTGTAGCCTTTAGGTCTGTTTAGCATTGCTTCACATGTATCCTAGATGCTTCTGTGGTTTCTCCAGGAACAGTTAAAAAGGTATGCACATTATTACCAGTACTGTTTCTACTCTGATCTTTATCACTACATGTCTCAGCTTTATACTTGTTCACATTCTCACCACTGGAATTTGTAGACAGCACCTCAGCTATGTGCATGGAATAAGCTTCCCTAAATCTTACATGAAGGACTTTAGGGGGAAGCTGGGGAGGAATTAGCAAATTTCGAGAGTTGGAAAAGTGATCATACTCCTATTTCTACAGAGCCATGCTGTTGGGGTATATTATAACCAGAGTTTAACTTCAAGACCCCTCCTCCTCTACATGATAAGTTGCCACCTATCGTTCCTAATGCATTGCTCTCTTCTGAACCAATCATTGCTGGAGAAAAATTACCTGTAACAACATAAAAGTTCCCTTGACCCACTTCCCCTTCTATTACAGTTTCATTTTTTCCTTTCCTTTTTGTAAACAAACTTAATGAAAAAATGCGTGAATGTGTCCTGTCTCTATTTTCTCACTACCTATCTACACCTTAGTTCTTTCCAGTTTGGCTTCTGCCTCTAGCATAACCACAAAACAGTTCTAACCAGTGCCTTCCACTTTTCCAATACCATTACATATTTTTGAAGTCTATTTGATTTAAAATATCGTGGTAGTATCTGGTATACGGCAAAGTGATCTACATATATACTTTTTTTCATACATTTCCCTTTATAACTTATTATAAGATACTGAATATACTTCCCTATGCTATACAGTAGGTCCTTGTTGGTTATCTGTTTTATAAATAGTAGTTGTATCTGTTAATCCCAAACTCCTAATTTATCCCTCTCCACCTTTCCCCTTTAGTAACCATGAATTTGCTTTCTATGTCTGTGAGTCTGTTTCTGTTTTATAAATAAGTTCTATTCAGCTTAAAAAAGAAGGCATTCTTGCTATATGAAACAACATAGTGAACCTTGAGAATGTTCAGTTCAGTTCAGTTCAGTCGCTCAGTCGTGTCCAACTCTCTGCGAATTGCAGCAATCCCATGAATTGCAGCACCCCAGGCCTCCCTGTCCATCACCATCTCCCGGAATTCACTCAGACTCACTTCCATCGAGTCGGTGATGCCATCCAGCCATCTCATCCTCTGTCGTCCCCTCTTCCTCCTGCCCTCAATCCGTCCCAGCATCAGAGTCTTTTCCAATGAGTCAACTCTTCACATGAGGTGGCCAAAGTACTGGAGAGGCCAGTACTTTCAGAACATTATGCCAGTCGAAATAAGCCAGGCAAAGAAAGACAAAACATGATTCACTTATATCAGACATCTAAACTCTGACTATTAAGTAAAAAATTCATATAATCAAAGAGTAGAATGGTGGTTACCAGGGTTTAGGGGTAGAGGACAATAGAGAGTTATTGATTAAGGGACATAAGTCATAAGCCAAGCAAGGTGAATAAACTCTAGCGATCTGTTGTACACAATTGTACCCATAATTACCATAATGTATTGTACATTTAAAAATTTGTTAAGAGGGTATGTAAGTGCTCCTACCACAATAAAAAATAAAGTAATACAGAATAAAATTATTTTTATGATATTAAGTGTGCAAATATATTATTAGCATTCATGATATTTTATATTCGGCTTTTTAATGAAAGACCCACTAGGTCCTGACTTTGATGATGACATGCTGCTGCTGCTGATGATAGTAATAACAATAATAAATATTTGAGCATGGACTCTGCATGAACTATGGATTATGCTCAGTGCTAGGCTCCTGGAATGTATTTTCCCATTAATATGATACTATGATGCTACTGCTAATATTATTCCAGGAAGGAACTGAGGTTTAGATTCATAAAGTAATTTCCTCAAGAGCATGAAGGTAATAAAGTGGTTTAGTTGGAATTCAACTAAGGATCTATGTGACTCCAAAGTCCACCAAAGCTCTTAGTCTCCAGGCTACCCTCAACAGATTGGTTCAGATTTGGAGGCCCTCCAGCAGAAGCCCTCCTCCTTTCCATGGCCAGTTCTTTGCTTTCTTTTGTCAATCTCTGAACACACTTTTTTTGTTCTACACAACTCAATTTAAAAAATTATGTTGACAGTGGTCAAAAAATGGCGAAAATCATCAGCAGTAATGAGAGTAGAAATAAATCTGCAAAAAAAAAGGAAAGAAAATCAAGCTAAACTTAGAGAACAATGTTGCACTTTTCAATTTACAATAATTTGGCTTTATTAGAAGCTGAAATATGATTGTGGCAGAAACATTGCCTCTGGAAACTCATTATTTCTCATCCTTCCCATTTAAAGAGGTGGAGAATTAGTTTGCCAGTTAAGATTCCTATGTGAAAAAGTGAGGTATCTCAGAGTACAAGGGAAGAGTCACTGGGACCTGGCTGGAACTTTAATTCCAATCTTCTAATGTGGACATTTTGATTTTTGAAGGCCTATGAAATGATTTACTGCATAAGTTGTAGAGTTATACTGGTTTTTGTTGGTAACTTATCATATTCAGAATAAAGAAGTGATAGAGTTGTTAAGCTACAGACGAAACACTGGAATAAACCTAATTTTAGTCTATTCCTTTGTTTTAACAATGGAAAATTATAATAATGAATTCCAAAGTAATGCAATTGCTAGGTCAAGCTTCTATGTCATGCTGGACTAGATGAGACCAGAAGCCGGTATAGTTCTCTTTTCACTAAAATTGAGTTATGAATAGAAACATGAATATTGATCTGTTTGTATAATGTATAACTAGTGCTTTTGTGTAAACCTTTATGCATTCTAGAAAATATCTAATCTTAAAATTTCTAGTTCAAAATTTCATAGAGAGCTGCTGCTGCTGCTGCTGCTAAGTCGCTTCAGTCGTGTTCGACTCTGTGCGACCCCGTAGACGGCAGCCCACTGGGCTCCCCCATCTCTGGGATTCTCCAGGCAAAAATACTGGAGTGGGTTGCCATTTCCTTCTCCAATGCATGAAAGTGAAAAGTGAAAATGAAGTCGCTCAGTCGTGTCCGACTCTCAGCGACCCCATGGACTGCAGCCCACCAGGCTCCTCCGTCCATTGGATTTTCCAGGCAAGAGTACTGGGGTGGGGTGCCATTGCCTTCCCCTCATAGAGAGCTAGTCTATATCAAATATTTTATGAGTTTCAACCTATTTGTATTCATACATCATGCAGTATTTAATCAAATAAATCATTTGCATTGTGGGTTTGTTTTATTGTGATGGAAATTCTAAAACATAATTCTAAAATAATAAAATAAGCCTATGTGTGTGCATTTGAAAGCAAAAAATTGAAAATAAAACAGTGCTTCAAGTTATTTGACTAGAGAATCAGAGATTACTTTAGAAATGCATGAAAAAGAACACAGAAGTCTGGCCATTTGTGTACCCATGGTCAGCAAAAAGACTCCACTACTCAAACTAGGCTATGCTATGCGCCACAGAGGTAAGTAAAGAGGCTAATATATTTCCTGAAACTTTGTCTTGCAAAGTGTTTCCCTGTTTACAGTATTTCTCTGCATCCCAAGGTATTGCTCTGGCACAGTTAATGTGGACAAAGAGTCTGTTGTTAATACAAAAAGTCCCCCCTCCCATTTTTATGATATTTGATACCTCATGACCATGAGTGATCTAAAGATGTCTGGATGCTGAAGCAAAGAAGTGGAATGAAGCTGTTAGGACTTTTGTACTCAAATTCTTAGGTGGGAAAGTTAGCAAGCTCTGTTTTGTTTTGTAGCTTTATATAGATTATAATCTGCAGTGTGTTTGGCCCCTTTACCACATCCTCACCCAAATCATGCCATTAAGTATAGGAATGTTTTTCCTTGATCCCTGATACCTTCACTTGGGTGGGAGCTCATCTGTGGATCTGAAAATACAGTCTTTGCTTTTGTTTTATGTCATTGGGAACTATAGAACATCATGTTAATCCTGGAGCCCCTAAAATAAGAAAGAGATACTTAAAGGTACACCCATGGCACAAAGGAGGAACACGTGGAATAACTGTCTATAAAGAGAGTCACCAGCAATCTCTCTTACCCCTGTTCACACATGCTGCTCCTTCCATCAGGCAGTGATGGTTCACCCTTTGAATCTAGACCTGCCTAGTGATTTGCTTTCTTCACATAGTATGAGAGTGAAGGGATGTCCTGGGACCTTTGAGTCCAGACCTTGAGAGACCTTGTAGGCTTTTTTTTTTTTTGCTATCTTGAAAACTGGCTGCCACTTACAGAAGTCTGACAGTTCCTGCAAGATGAGAGACTCCAAAGAGAGAGAAAGAGGTCCAGATGGCCTCCAGCCATTTCAGCCAGTCCCGCTGAGGCAATAGACAAATGAGTGAGGTCATCTCGGGCTTTCCAGCAGACTCTATCTAGAGCAAAAGTACCGCCCAGATGAACCCAGTCACTCCTCAGAACCATGAAAAATGATTAATTGTGGTTGTTTTAAGCTCCTAGTTGGAGGGTAATTTGTTATGCAGCCACTGATAACCAAAACAGAATCCTTCCACAGTTGGCACAGTAGATAGTCTTACTTCTGCACATTACCCTCAGCAAATCTGTTTTAATTTTCTTGTGTGTGTGATTCCCCACTGCATTTGATTCTTCTGATAAAGGCTTTTCCAAACTTTGATTTCTGAGTCACCACTCTCTCTTGATCCTCTTCTAAACTCAGTTCTTTTTATCTCTATTATCAAGGCCCTTCCTTATCTTACCATTAAATATGGATGGTTCCAAGATTTGAATCTTGTCTCCTTCCCTTTTTGTATTTGTGGAATATATTCCCACCATATATATCCCTCCATAACTCATGACTTCTGTAACCATCTATTTTCTAAGTCTCCAAAATTTCTAATTCAAACCAGATTCCTTTTCTGTCATTTAGCGTCTCACCTTCAACTGTGTGCTGGAAAACTCTGCCTAAAGATGTAAGAATTTCAAACATGGTCCTAAACTAAGCTCCTAAATCATTACCCCAAAATTATGTGTATGTGGGTTTCTTCCAATTATTAATCTATTTATTTGCTTTGAGGTGTGTGCACACTCAGTTGTGTCTGACTGTTTGCGACCCCATTGACTGTAGCCCGCCAGGCTCCACTGTCCATGGGATTCTCCAGGCAAGATTATTGGAGTGGGTTGCCATGCCCTCCTCTAGGAGATCTTTCTGACCCAGGGATTGAACCCATATGTCTTGTGTCTCCTGTGTCTCCTGCATTGGCAGGCCGGTTCTTTACCACTGGGCCACCTGGGAAGTCTAGTATTTATTTACTTTGGTCTCTAGCTATTCATCTGAGTCATACATCTGAGGTGATCTTCCTATTGCTCCTGTTTCATAGCTAATCAGTCACTACATTTTCACAACTCTAAAGGGCATGTGTCTCTCAGATCTGTCCTTTCCTTTTTCTTCTCATTTAACCTAAGGCTGTCAATATTTATTACCTGAATTTATTCAGTTATCTCCTAAATTCTTTCCTTGTCTTTATTCCTTCAATTTAGTGGATTTTTCCAAAATGCAGATATAATCATGTAACTTCCTGTCTTAAGTCATTAAATGGCTCCCTTCACAACAGCACACCTTTCTGTCTGGTACTGGGGACAGTTATATGTGTGTATAGTAGTGAGTCTATAAATGTTTGACAGCTTGCTCTCCATGAGGAAAACAATGTAAGCATATGAATAAGATATATACACGTATGCTTGTATATGTACATATTTTATTTTATTATACAATATTATATTATGTATACATACATAGTATATTTTACTGATGCAAAACATACAATTTACAAATAATTTTTTTACTGTGGTGTCATTCCTTGAAAATTCAGTATAGCCAATTGATTCTCAAGGGTGGCTTTTTGCTTTTTGCTGAACTGTTGAGCTTAGATCCAGACTATGGTGAAAGTTAATAAGCAACTATATAGTTCTGATGTGAATGTTAACGATATTTTCATTTACGTTAATGATTAAAATGAACATGAACATTAATGTCATGTTGGAACTTCACTCATTAGTCAATGACATAATCAACTATGGAAGTACACATCCTCAATTTTTTGGTAGTCTTCACAATGAAACAGCTATAACTATGACATCCTTTAAATGTAATCCACATTATTAACATTTTCTCCATATCTAACTTTAAGTTCAGATGACCAACACAATAATAAATAAAACTATGATTTGTAGTGTTTGTTGATTTTTCCTGACATCAATACTCCCACCATGGTCAATTTCAAGCTACTAACATGATGTCACTACAAGAGGAATTGGAAAGAAATGCACACAATGATTTAGTATTTCTACTGTTCAGATACAGTAGACATAACCTCAAAAGCATACAAAAGAGTAAGACATGGTGAAATAGCTGGGAAGTAATAAGATTTGAATATTATATTTGTTTTAATGTAATGTATTTGACTCTAAGTTTATAGAATGTGCTATTTAGCAATGGGTATGTTTTTCAACCAGCCTGCAAAATCCTTCAGAAGTGAACAGTTGGCTCCCTTTAACATGTATTATTAGCTGCATCCAGCACACCACTTGTGACCAAGAGTTTCACCTGCTTCTTCTAGAGGAAGCTTTTGTGGTGTGGGTCTCAGTGACACCTGAGTTCTTGGCCCTCATCTGAGAATTCCTATTACCTTTTCACATCCCTGATAGCTCAGTTGGTATCCACTTGCAATGCAGGAGACCTCAGCTTGATTCCTGGGTCAGGAAGATCTGCTGGAGAAGGGATAGGCTACCCACTCCAGTATTCTTGGGCTTCCCATGTGGCTCAGCTGGTAAAGAATCCACCTGCAATGTGGGAGACTTGGGTTCAATCCCTGGGTTGGGAAGATCCTGTGAAAAAGGGTAATGCTACCCACTCCGGTATTCTGGCCTGGAGAATTCCATGGACTGTATAGTCCATGGGGTCACAAAGAGTCAGACACAACCGAGCGACTTTCACTTCACTTCACCTCACCTTTCACATCCTGTGTGAAGCTTCAGTGTAATTATCCCTTGCCCAGGCAAATGGAGATGACATCTTCCTTTATGCCCTACTCTGTCTACTTATCTTTCTATATGCCCTATAACATATAGCACGTATATTATGATTCCTTCTTATTTCCCTACTACATTGTCTTAAGAGTCTGTAACAAAGAACTGTGACTATATTATTACATATTTAATTTATTGTCTTGGAATAAATGTATGAAAGTTGAGTAGGCTGTTAGGGCTGACAGAGGATAGGAAATTGAAAATGGTCCCAGAATGCAGGACTCACTCTACCATCCTGGACAAGCTGACTTTCACTGACATCATGTAGCAGATAAAAACCAAAGCCACTCACTTTGATCAGGGTTAGTGAGATAGTCCTGAAGAATAACAGGGAGCTGTCTGTCACCACTCTCCTTAGTAAAGGATCGGTAAGCTCCTTAGAAGACCAAAAGGACTTCAAAAGATTCTATTTCAAGAATCTGGCAACATACTACATTATAAACTTCATGAGAACTGTTAAAGAAATAAGAGCAGTCAGAAATAACAAAATTCTTAACCTTACAGGAGCTTTACTTTGTATGCTTCTGGTTATTATTTTCTTATTATATGCAGAATGTGAAGATCAATGAGCAAATAGCACCCCTTAGAAAAAAGAAAGTAAAACACCTATAGGAAACAACTGTGGAGCATTTGTGACTCCCCAGTCGTTACTCACGATGTACTCTGAGTTTCAAAGCAATGCAGTAAAGGCTGAATCCTGTACACATTGACCTCTACCAATGCTATGCAGCTTTGAGCTTTAACATGTTCTGGGGGACACACCACCTCTCTCACTTCTTATGCTGCATTTGGCAAAACATGAAAACCAGTGAGGCTGGTAATAGAGGTCTGAAACTAAGCCAGTCTCTTATCATCATGGCTGCATTACTTTCAAACCCACTCTGCTGGACTGCAGAAAGGTTGGCAAAAGATGATAGCACCACTGAGGTCCTCTTCCATGTCCATGGGAGGGCTATGCCAACAGTACAGAAGAATCTCCACAAAGACTAATTTAAATACCTGACTGTGCTGCACCCTGAAGCCATATGATCACAGAATTACCAACTAGGCATGATCACTTTTGGTTCATAGAAGGTGAACCTTTTAGGTTGCCACAGATCCATAATAAGAAAAATAAAGACTTCTGCCAAATACCCACTTTATCCCATGCTGAGTATCACTAATTTTGTAAAACTATTAAAGCTAAATGCCTGTAGTGAATTAAGAAATTTACCAACAGATTGTATATTTTCATACTGTATCAAGAACTTAGAGAAAATCTTATACCTGATATCAGGTATATTCATTTTACATGTATTTAATTTATTATACATTTGTTAATAAAATCCAGACTGCTGGAAGTAAATTTACTCACTCAAGATCACAAAGGTTGGAAATGGCAGAGTCAAATCTGTACACAGTACTGTGTAACTCAACAGTTATTTTCTTTGCACTATGCTGCTGCTGCTAAGTCACGTCAGTCGTGTCCAACTCTGTGCAACCCCATAGACGGCAGCCCACCAGGCTCCCCCGTCCCTGGGATTCTCCAGGCAAGAATACTGGAGTGAGGTGCCATTTCCTTCTCCAATGCTACAAAGGTTGGAAATGGCAGAGTCAAATCTGTACACAGTACTGTGTAACTCGACAGTTATTTTCTTTGCACTATGCTGCTGCTGCTAAGTCACGTCAGTCGTGTCCAACTCTGTGCAACCCCATAGACGGCAGCCCACCAGGCTCCCCCGTCCCTGGGATTCTCCAGGCAAGAATACTGGAGTGAGGTGCCATTTCCTTCTCCAATGCATGAAGGAGAAAAGTAAAAGTGAAGTCACTCAGTCGTGTCCGACTCTTAGTGACCCCATGGACTGCAGCCTACCAGGCTCCTCCGTCCATGGATATTCCAGGCAAGAGTACTAAGTAAACATATGCTTTGGGGCTTCCCTGATAGCTCAGCTGGTAAAGAATCAGCCTGCAATGAAGGAGACCCCAGTTCGATTTCTGGGTTGGGAAGATCCGCTGGAGAAGGGGTAAGCTATGCACTCTAGTATTCTTGGGCTTCCCTGGTGACTCAGCTGGCAAAGAATCCGCCTGCGATGCGGGAAACCTGGGTTTGAATCCCCTGGGTTGGGCCCTGAGGAAGGGAAAGGCTACCCACTCCAGAATTTTTGCCTAGATAATTCCACAGACTATCCATGGGGTCATAAAGAGTCAGACATGATTGAGTGATTTTCAAAGAAATGCTTTATACATTAGACATTAAAGTTCTACTAGTCATCACTCTTCGGAGAAGGCAATGGCAGCCCACTCCAGTACTCTTGCCTGGAAAATCCCATGGACAGAGGAGCCTGGTAGGCTGCAGTCCATGGGGTTGCTAGGAGTTGAACATGGCTAAGTGACTTCACTTTCCCTTTTCTTTATTTTATTATTTTTTTTTTTTTGCTATATTTTATTTTATTTTTATTTTTTTACTTTATAATATTCTATTGGTTTTCACTTTCATGCATTGGAGAAGGAAATGGCAGCCCACTCCAGTGTTCTTGCCTGGAGAATCCCAGGGATGGGGGAGCCTGGTGGGCTGCCATCTATGGGGTCACACAGAGTCAGACACAACTGAAGCAACTTAGCAGCAGCAGCAGCCGTCATCACTCTTAATAATCTTAGTCATAATGTGACAACATTATATTTAAGTACAGACGCTAGTGTTAAGAATGTTCCTCATTTCACTGAAGCCTAAAATATAAACATCTGGAATATTTGGAAATTTATTCATGTCTACAAAGAGTCACATCTGATTCTTTGCAACACCATGGACCATAGACCCCAGGCTCCTCTGTCCATGGGATTCCCCAGGCAAGAATATTGAACACCAGTTGCCATTTCCTACTCCAGGAGATCTTCCCAACCCAGGGATTGAACTCACATCTCTTGTGTCTCCTGCACTGGCAGGAAGATTCCTTACTACTCTGCCACCTGGGAAGCCCAATCCTAAAATCCAAATAATGTGTCACTACTACTGAAGAAAATAGCAGTAGCATCAATAGGGAGCACATATGAGGCTTTCTAGGAAGGAAAAAAAAAAAGACATTGGTAGATGTTAACATCAACCTCTCTGCGTAATATGAATGGCTTGAAAAAGAATCAATTCTTCCATTCAAAATTATGTACTGATTGATGTTGCAGGTGTTATGAAAAAAGGAAGAATTTAACAAGTGATAACCTTTACTTGAAACCTTAGTGTCTGTCAGTAACTTTTTGTTCTTTATAGGTAGCTAATGAATGACTTTTTGTTTCTATTTTGGAAAAGTAAACTCTTCTTTCTGCCATGGAGACGGATTGCAGCTACAGACGTTTGCATCAGTGGGCTCCCAGGAATCATTAGGAAAAGTGGCATGACTGGGTTGAAAGAGCCAAGTGCCCTGGCCAATCTGGATCCCTAGTCACTATGATGTGTTCTTCCACAGGTCATAATCATTTTTTTTTTTTTTTACAATGTCTAAAATGAGAGTATTGCATCATTCACCAAATGGTTACTGAGATTAATTCCAACTCTAACAATCTCTGATTTTGTGTTCAAATTCAAATAAACTATATATAAGTATGTGAATGATATATTGAGACAAGGAGATTTGTGAAAGTAAAGAGGCACATAGACCTGTCTGCTTAGGAGATCTGTGAAAATTCTGGATATTGGTTCAGAAAATATCTTAAAGTCCTTTACTATGAATAGCGTATGGCTAGTTAATGATTTTCTAGTCCAGTGTATTCATTTTGAAGAGATAACTGCAGTGCAGAGGCATGAAGGGCTTAGCCACTGGGCTAGGGGCAGTAGCCAAACTGAAACCAGGGCTCCAGACCTAACCCAGTTTTCTGTCTTTCAGCTTAACTGTGGTTTATGTCCTGTCACATATTAATTCTTAAATCTGAGTGTGCCATCTTCTGTTTCTGATCTTATTTCTGTTTTTCTTTATTGTTCATGATAAACTTATTAATATTTTGAAGATAGAATTCAACCAATATCATGATAAACTTGTTGCTTATTTCAGACCATATTTCCACATCAATGCCCTTGTAAAAAAGTGTAGGGGAATATGTAATTTAATTTACCTGCTTTGCTCTTTCATGTTCTTTTTGAACTCTGCTCTTTCCTTTTAATGATAAAACCAAGTCCTACACTATCATTGAAATACTGATAGTTTTCTGTTTACATAGATGCTCAGATTTTATATATGACATTCAAGTCTAGCCATGTACAAAAAGGAATTGTTTCACAGTGCCTTTTTATGAAGTTGTTATTTATACCATTACCAGAAAATAGAGAAGCAAAAGAGGATTTATAATCATGAACATTCTTTTAAAGTTCTCTGAATATCCTGGATACCCAAAAGACATAAAAACATATGCCTGAACAAAAATTTGTGCAGTAATATTCATAACAGCATTATTCTTAATAGAATGGACACAGAACAGATGTCCAGTAAAGGGTGAACAGATAAACAAATGTGGTGTTTCCAGAAAATAAAACATTATTTGACAATAAAATGGAATGAAGTACTGATATATGATATAATATGGATGAATTTTGACAATATTATGTTATGAGAAAAAATTAGAATATGATTGTATGCTGTCCAGATTCTCATAGTGAAGATCAGAGAAAATTACCTTGGGGGTTCCAATATGGGATGGGAATGTAATTTCAAAATATGTCAGAGCATTCTGTTCTTTTTCCTAAATTTTAGTTTTATTAGAGTATAATTGATTTACAATATTGTGTTAGTTTCAGGTTTACAGCAAAGTGATTCAGTTATACATACACATATATTCATTCCTTTTTAGATTCTTTTCATTTAAGTTATCACACAGTATTGATTATAGTTGCCTGTGCTATTCAGTTGGCCATTGTTGGTTATCTGTCTTACATATAGATTGAATCATTGATAGTCATGATACAGTTCAATTCCTTCATTTTACAAATGTAGTTCTGTTGGCACTAGGTTTGAAAGAAATCATGTGAAGTTGCACAAAATCACGTAGTAAAATAAAACAAGTCAGACATGACTTTATGACTAAAGATCAGCAGCAGCCTGGCCTACCTGGATCTAATGTCTTGCTACGACGTGGAGTGACTGAGGCCAGAGCATCCACTTGACTCAAGCGGGAGCACGTGTCAAGGGGCTCCCAGGAAACGGGGCAGCTGCTGAGTCCTCCCAGTCTTGAAGGAGAGCTAGCGTGTGCACACTCCTCACCAGTAGAGTCCAGACTTAGCACAGCCCTCCTGTGCTAAGTTTAGTATTCTCAGTGATAAGCCATCAGAGGCTTTTTCATTGTTTTTAAGAAATAAAATTTGGATTTTTACTTTTTTCCCTTAAAGAACTTCTTTGGTTCATTGTAGGGCTAAAATATATCTCATTTGAAATAATTTAATGTATTCAGTCTTTATAGGTTTATTTGTTTCTTGTTCCTTAAAAGGGTCAGTTGGATAAAACCTAGACTCCACTCTGGGTTCTTATAATGATCATCTGACCTGATAGAAACTGAAAATAAATTTTTTATTTAATTCAGTTTAAATTCTGTAGATCATCCCCAAACTTTGAAGACACTCAGTAGGTGAACTTCAGTTTTAAGGAAATTTATTAAATTAACCATTTTTACCCAGTTCTCTCTAATGGGAATGCTATTAAAGAATTGTAACATAGAGTTGAAATGCTCCATTTTCCAGGTATAATATGATTTAGAAATATAACACACACAAATATAAAACAGTTCAGTAGTTAAATGAAATACTTTCTGCTAGGTTTTTTGTTTCATACTTTTGATTCCTAGGTAAGGTTTAAATTGATTCAGGAAAGTAGTCACAAAATTCTGTACTTTCTGAGCTAGGAGACATATAGCAAGAAAGACAGGAAGAAGCAGGAGACAGAAAGAAAATGACAAAAACATAGTAATTACACTCCTTAGCAGTTTTGAAAAGAGTAACATTATTTCATCTTGATGTAACTCCATGCTTGTGTCATAAAGCAGTTACATAACAATGGTCTCTGGACTGGAATGCAAAGTTTTATAGCTTAAAAGCAATTTATCTAACAAGTCTTTAAAATTCTGAAGTCATTTAGAATGTAAACCGAAAACCTTTTTAAACACCATTTTTCCTGTATGGAAATAAAAGGGATGAGAGCAAAATACAAACTTTGAGATTTGACTGCATTTATAATCCTGACACATTTGGTAAACATTTTGATAATGTTGAGTTCAAGTTTAAACAAATGACAAAGATAGGTATAAAACTTAAGTTTCTTACTTAAACTTTATCTTTCTATCTAATTAGTTACATCCCTAACTTTTACATCACATCCCAAAATGAAAATATTTAACACTAGAATCAATAGTTCCAATTCCAGAGTTCTAAAATTTGCCGCATAAATAAAGAACAAAGAAGGGGTAGTTAAGCTAAGTCAATACTTGAAGAGTTTATTCTAGTTGTTTATCTTTATTTTGCGTGTGTGCTTAACCTATTTTGAGGGACATTCTACCAGCTCTTCTTTTGGTTTTCCTAATGAGACTTCTAACTTAAGCAAACAATTCTGGAGATGGAAAAGTAACCAAACATGAAGCTTACCTCCCCCATGACCATATCAAAAATACATCTACAGTGTGGAACAATTCTCACTGAAAACTAATTCACAACTGATGGAAGGACTCCTGTACAATTAAGAGTGCAAGAAAGATACATACGTAGTGGGTGTGGAGAGAAGAAAAGCAATCAGGTTGAGACCTGTGTCCCCAGTGGGGAGAGTGGTGAGGTGAAGTCACTCAGTCGTGTCCGACTCTTTGCGACCCCGTGGACTGTAACCTACTAGGCTTCTCCGTCCATGGGATTCTCCAGGCAAGAATACTGGAGTGGATTGCCATTTCCTTCTCCAGGGGATCTTCCCGACCCAGGGATCGAACTCAGATCTCCCGCATTGGAGGCAGACGCTTTAACCTCTGAGCCACCAGGGTTACCAGTGTTGTACTCTCCAGTGGGGAGAATACAACAAGCAAATATCCATCCTAGGCAGTGAGAGCCTTAGGTTGAGTGCCCCAGCCCTGGGTTCCCCAAAACGGGGGAAAAGTGCCTTTGCTGGTTGGAGGGAATAACAGGAGGGCTGTGCTAAGCCTGGACTCTACTGGTGAGGAGTGTGCACACGCTAGCTCTCCTTCAAGACTGGGAGGACACAGCAGCTGCCCTGTTTCCTGGGAGCCCCTTGACATGTGCTCCCGCTTGAGTCAAGTGGATGCTCTGGCCTCGGTCACTCCACATCGTAGCAAGACATTAGATCCAGGTAGGCCGGGCTGCTGCTAGTCTTTAGTCATTAAGTCATGGCTGACTCTTTTGCGACCCCATGGACTATATCTGCCAGTCTCTTTCCACAGGATTTCCCAGGCAAGAAAACCTGGGTGGGTTGCCATTTCCTCCTCCAGGGAAGCTTCCCAACCCAGGGATTGAACTCATGGCTCCTGCTTGGCAGGCAGATTCTTTACCACTGATGCACCTGGGAAGCTCCAGGGAGGCCATGACTGGGGAGAAAGTGTAACCATGGGACACAGAAGCCCAGGCCACTAAGCGGCGGCGTCTGGGTGGCAGTGGCAGATAGCATTGGTACTCACTCAATTAGCACATCAGAAGCAGCCCGGATCTCTGTCTGCAGCTGCCACCCCCGACTCCCCCACCACCAGCACACCTCCCAACACACACCAAGGGTCCACATGGACCCTGCCAGCTCTGTGGTGTGGTTTAACAACCAGATGAGAGCAGCAAAGGCTGGGGTTAGTTACCAGCTTTGAGGGATAAAGAGGACTTGGACCCAAGGCTTCATCTGAGTGAAGCAAAGGAAACAATTGTGGGTGCTTACGCACTATTCTTGCCTGGAGAATCCCAGAGACAGGAGCCTGGTGGACTGCCGTCTATGGGGTCGCACAGAGTCGGACACGACTGATGTGACTTAGCAGCAGCAGCACGCAGGCAGCGCTTTGAAAATAGCTCGGACCTCTGCAGCCAATATGAGCTAAGAGCACTTGTGCACACTAATTCCTTAGATGCTGCTCCTCTCAGGGGAAAGGGCCCCAGTGAAGGGAGAAGGGAAGGAACATACTTAAAGGGAACAGAGCCAGCTTGGGCGTGGTCCTCAGGGCTTCAGATCCATAACTTGGGATCAGACCTCACCCCTGGCAGCTGGCAGGGCAAGGAAGGCCATGAGCAGAAGGGAATTCCTATCTCACACCCAGCTCTAGATATAGATCATCCGTCTCCAGCCACACCCTCCACCAAGGTGATAGCTAAGAGCACACACTGAGGAAAGATGGACTTGTGTCCATGTCAAATCCAGCTCCCCCGTCAAAGGCACTGGTGCGTCTATGGTAACGCACTCACACAGGAACACCCTGTCAAGACTGCAGAAGGTAGCTGTCTCGTCTAAATCCATAGAGACAGAGAAGGGGTTAAGCACAATGAAAAGGAAGATGAACTGCTCTCAATTAAAAGAGCAAGGAAAAAACCCTGAAAAAGTAAATAATGAAAGAAATAACTTACCACAGAAAGAATTCAAAGCATTATTGATGAAAATGTTAAATTAGGGAAAAGAAGAGATTTGCATAATGATACATTTAACAAGGAACTAGAAAATATATTTAAAAATCCAGATCATAAATAAAGAATTCAACAGCTAAAATTAAAAAACATGCTAGAAAGAATGAATAATAGACTAAATGACACAGAAGAACACAAAAATAATCCGGAAGACACAATGGTGGAAATCACCCAAGCAGAACAGCAAAAAAGAAAAAGTGCTTCTAATGAAAACAGTTTAAAAGTTCTCTGAGAAAACATTAAGGGTACCACATTTGCACACAGAGAACCCAGAAGGACACAAAAGAGAGAAGAGGATCAAAATTTTATTTGAGGAGATTATGGCTAAAAACCTCCCAAGCCTTCAATATTTCATGATAAACCATAATGGAAAGGAATATGAAGAAGAATGTGTGTATATATATGTATATATATATATATATATAGAGAGAGAGAGAGAGAGAGACAGTTACTTTGCTTTACAGCAGAAATTGAACACCACATTGTAATTCAACTATATTTCAGTTGAAAATTTCCCAAACTAGAAGAAGGAAACAGATATCCAAGTACATAAAAGATAGAAACAGTTTTATGCAAACAAATTGGACAATCTAGAAGAAATAGACAATGGACAAATTTCTAGAAACATCCAGCCTGCCAAGACTGAGTCAAGAAGAAACAGAAAATTTGAACAGACTGATCACTATTAGTGAAATTGAATTTTTAAAAATTCCAGAAAACAGAAGTTCAGAACAGATGACTTCACAAGAGAATTCTACCAAACATACAGAGAAGAGTTAATATCTATCCTTTTCAAACTATTCCAAAAAATTGAAGAGGCCAGTACACCATCAAATTCATTCTACGAGGCCATATTTACCCTGATACTAAAGCCAGACAGGCACTACAAAAAAATAAAAATGAAAATTGCATATCTTTTATGAATATTGACACAAATATATGCAACAAAATGTTAGCAATTAAAATCCAACAATATATAAAAAGGATCATATAGCATGATCTAGTGAGATTTATTTCAGGGACCCAAGGGTAGTTAAATATTGCCAAATCAATCAATGTGATATATACTACATTAATAAAAGGAAGGATTAAAAAGCACATGATCATCTCAATAGATGCAGAAAAAACATTTGATGAAATTCAACATCCATTCATTATACAAAGTTGCTGCAATCAAAACAGCATGATTCTGGGACAAAACAAAACAAAACAAAACACAGACACATAGATTGATGGAACAGAATAAAGAGCCCAGAAATAAACCTACAGATCTACAATTAATCTATGACAAAAAAGGCAAGAATATACAAGACAGAAAAAAAAAGTCCTTTCATTAAATGGTGCTGGATAGCTACACGTAGAAGAATGAGATTAGACATTTCCTCACACCATATGCAAAAATAAACTGGAAAGGAATTAAAGACCTAAAAGTCAGGATGGAAACCATAAAAATCCTGGAAAAGAACACAGGCACTCTGACAAAAACTGTAGCAATGTTTTTTGGGATCTGTTTCACAAGGCAAAAGAAATAAAAGTTAAAATAAACAAATGATACCTGATTAAGCTTAAATACTTTCTCACAGCAAGGGAAACAGTCAACAAAGCTAAAAGACAACCTAGGTAATAAGAGAAAATATTTTCAAATGATATGACCAATAATAGATAATATCCAAAATATACAAACAATTCATACAGCTCAATATCAAAAAAACGAACATCCTGATCAAAAATGGGCAGAAAACCTGAACAGATGTCTTTTCCAAAGACATGCACGTGATTAACAGGAACATGAAATAATAATCACTAATAATTTAAGAAAATGCAAATCAAAACTACAATGAGATATCACCTCACACCTATCAGAATGGCTATCATCAAAAAGTCTACAAATAACAAATGTTGCTGAGGATGTGGAGAAAAGGGAACCCCCTTACACTTTTGGTGGGAATGTAAATTAGTGCAGCCACTATGGCAGATAGTAGAGAGTCCTCAAAAACTAAAAACAGAACTACCACGTGATCTAGCAATTCTACTCCTAAGTATATTGAAAACACTAACTCAGAAAGGTATGTGCACCTCACTGTTCATAGCAGCACTATTTACAATAGCCAAGGTATGTGAGCAATCCAAGTGCCTATCAGCAGATGAACAGATAAAGAAAATATGGTGCATATATGCAATGGAATATTGCTCAGCCAATAAAAAAAAGAATAAATTTTTTTCCTTTCTGCAATACAGATGGACCTAG
Source organism: Cephalophus harveyi (assembly GCA_006410635.1). NCBI lineage: Eukaryota > Metazoa > Chordata > Mammalia > Artiodactyla > Bovidae > Cephalophus > Cephalophus harveyi. The sequence goes on along the minus strand of SJYT01070618.1, from coordinate 64,643 downwards.
AGAATGCTTATGCTTAGTGAAATAAGTTAGAGAAAGACAAATACTGTGTGATATCACATACGTGGAATCTAAAAAAAAAAATGTAAATAGTAAACAGAAACAGACTCAAGATACAGAAAACAAACTAGTGGCTACTGGAGGGAAGAACAAAAAGAGGGGCAAGATAGGGGCATGGGCTTAAGAGATACAAGCTATTGTGTGTAAAGGTAAGCAATGAGGATAGATCATATAGCACAGGGAATTACAGCCATTATCTTGCAATAACTTGCGTTTACATCAATTTTTATCAGAGTATAGTTGCTTAACAATGTTATGTTGGTTTCTAACTATACAGCAAAATGAATCAGCTATATGTATATCCCCTCTTTTTAAGACTTTTTTTTCCTATTTTGGTCCCCACAGAGCATTGATGAGAGTTCCCTATGCTATGCAGTGGGTTTCCTTGGTGATTTAGATGGTAAAGAATCCTCCTGCAATGTGGGAGACCTGGGTTTGATCCTTGGGTTGGAAATATCCCCTAAAGAAGAGAATGTCTACCCACTCCAGTATTCTGACCTGAGAATTCCATGGACAAAGGAGCCTGGCAGGCTGCAGTCCATGAGGTCACAAACAGTCAGACACAGCTTAGCAACTAAAGAACAAGGCAGGGTTGAACAAGTAATTGTGCGACATTAAGAAAGATGGCAACAGGATGTAGTAAAGTGAGGCATATTCTGAGAAAGTAAATTGATATGGGACTCTATTCTACAGTTCACTTTATTTTCCTCTTTTGGATATCATAATTCAGCAAACTCTGAAGCAGCCATAGGCATTTTGATGCACTGCTTGTCTGTGCTCATGTCTCACAGAAAGAGATTCTCTGGGGTTTGTATGGATCTGAAGCTCCTGGCCTTTTGCCCATTTTCCAGCCTGACTGTAAAGACCTGTGCTTTTATGCTTCCTTACGGTGTCACTCCTAGATGTTTTCAAGTTTTTCTAGGACCTCGGTTTGTGTTTCTGGTCTCTGAAGAACAGCTTGAAGGTGTGGCTCATGTGTTGTGTGACAAAGCACATGTTCTCACAGCTTATGTGGTCTTACAGAACCTGATCTGAAGGCTTCCACATCTCAGTTTTATAAATAAAGGCATTTGAAAAGCATAAATCAGTTCCATAACATTTGTTACTTTAAATCGGCCAAGAATAATGGAATCTTTCTCTGTTCAAGGGAAGAAGCAGAGAAGATATTCATCACACAATTTGAATGAAAGGTGACTGGTAGTTTAATTTCTTTTCTCTGAGAAATTTGGATTTTGTTGCGAGACTATTCTGTTTGGAACATCAATCACACAAATCACTAAATCATTGATATAACAAAGTCATTTTAAAATAAATTTTCATTTTTTACATTGTTGATTTAATACTGTTAAGAAAAGAAGTAAACTACATAATTCATCATTTATACTGTGGAGATCATATAAAAAGAAAGAAGTACATGTCAAAGACATACATGTCATGTCCTTTAAAAATTCTACAAATTCTCTTTTATTTTGTGAAAATTTTCAAATTAAAGAATCCCTTTCAGTCAAATCCACCTACAAGCATAAATTTTCTGTATTAATAGATTTAAGGATTATGTCAAATTTGAAATAGATGCATACATTTATCATGTGTCCACTTACATCTCTGGACTAATGAGTGCTTCCTCCTCTGACTCTATAAGGTAACACTTAAAATTCATTGCTTTGTTCTGGTTAATTTTCATATTTCTGCTATGTCAAGGGGTCTCTCAGGGCCTTTATGAGTTATGTGCTCAGTTGCCAAGTCATGTCTGACTCTGCAAATACACTGATTGTATCCCGCCAAGCTGCTCTGTCCATGGGATTTTCCAGGCAAATATACTGAAGTGAGTTGCCATTTCCTTCTCCAGGGGATCTTCCAGACCCAGGGATCCTATGTCTCCTCCATTAGCAGGCATATTCTTTACCCCTGAGCTACCTGGGAAGCCCTTTCTGAGTAGTATGCTCTCACTAAATGTTTCTTATCTGCTCACACTATAACGCTTGAAAATTTACAGTAACAGATGAACTTTCAAGAAATCACTACAAGCCTATTTTGTCGTCTTACACACAAGCACCAAGTTGGCTGCAAAACTATCTTTGTATTGTCTTGAATAATAAATATATTTCATACTAGATTTCATACTAGATTTCGTTCTGTTCTGAAAGAACCATGTTAACACTGACTAGTAAAATTTATTCTATCTTTCCACAAACAGGCAACATTGGTCCATGGATTTTTTTATCTTCAAACATTTACTACAGTTTCAACAATTATCCTCCAATAAGCCTATAGAATTTTATCTCTAGCCCTACAAATTTCAAAATTTTTATCCCAGTTAGTTTTGATGGGAAGTCACCATTTGCACAGAACTTTCCTGGTTTTAGCACTGAAAGTTCCAAGACACAGGATACCCTCGATCTCGGGCAAACTGGTACAGTGTGTCACCATAGATATTTTATCAGTTTTTTAAATAAAAGTATGTATCTCTTAAAAATGAGGAATCTTTCTTTAAAAGAGCAATATTATTAGCATACCTAAAAATCCTTACTATCATCAAATAGTCCCCCAGTGTTCACTCTGTCATACACTTTTTAAAAACAACTTATTTTCAAATTAGGGTCTGTCTTAATTTTTAAGGTTATTGTTTTGTTTCTAATATATAGTGTCTCTCTCCATCTCCTCCCTCTTGCCCCTGCTCCCTCTTACCCTCCTTCACTCCCAGATGTTGTTATTAAAGAAAGAGGTTGTTTATCCTTCTCAGTTTCTCACAGTTTGTATTTTGCTGATTGCATCTTCACAATACAATTTAATGTGTTCCACTGACTCTTATTTATCTTGTAAATTCCAAATTAGGTGTAGAGTCTTGGCCACATTCTAGTTACAGTTTGGCTGGGGAGGACAGGAGTACATTACATGATGTTTGCTTCCATCACCCATGTCTTCTGGATGGTATCACCCGTTGGTTAAATTGCCTGGATGTATACATCACCTTATAATATCTAATCTAGACAAATCCAAAGAAAAATATTGCAAGAGTTTCTACCTTTCCACCAAAGGTGGAAATTGTTGCATTATTTTTGTTGTTTCCAGCCAATTCCAACTCAAGTTTATTAAAGAAATCCTTTTTCTTAAGTGTATTATCACCTTAAAAGGAAGTTCTTAGGGCCAAGAAAACCCCTGCACCTATATGAAGTTATACTAGTGTAGAAATAGGAGGGAAAAAATTATCACGAAGCATGGCCTTGCTTTGTGTCCTTTCTAACAATACCTCATAAATAGTCATTTAGGGGACTTTCTAATTTATTTGTGTGTGTGTGTGTGTATGTTTGTATGCGCTCAGTCGCTCTGTTGTATCCAAATCTTTGTGACTGCATGGATACAGCCTGCCAGACTCCTCTCTCCATGGAATTTTCCAGGCAAGAATACTGGAGTGGGTTGTCATTTCCTACTCCAGAGGATCTTCCCATAGGAATACTTCATTTATTGATGATATGAATCATTGTGGTATACGGTACATATTGCAAATATTTTTCCTAGGTCCATTTTTTAAATTTCAAGGTGATTTTGGCCTTCAGAAGTTTTTGATTTTGATTTTGCTATCTATTAAAATGTTCCTTTAAGCTTTCATGATTCTCTTTCCTCCTTAATAATGATTGCTGCTGCTGCTGCTAAGTTGCTTCAGTCGTGTCCAACTCTATGTGACCCCATAGACGGCAGCCCACTAGGCTCCACTGTCCCTGGGATTCTCCAGGCAAGAGTACTGGAGTGGGTTGCGATTTTTAGGGGCTGGTAATTGTTCAGAGTTTGAGTGTTTCTAAATCAAGCTCAGTTTCTATAAGTAACTTTAATAAAGTAACAGAATGTATTGGTGAATAGAGTAGTTCATAGCCAATAATTTTAGTTATTCTATCCTGAAGAAATGCTGAAGTGCCAGATTCATTAACTTAATGAGGTTACATTAATCACTTGGAGAAAACAGCCAGCACCAAAGGCAACAGTCCAAAAGAAACAGCACACTGATGTCAAACAGGTTTAATTGTGAGTGCTGGCTTAGGTTTGTTGGTGGTGAGACCTGAAATACCATGCCATGAACATTTGTAACTATGAACTTCTCTGGATTCAGGGAGAAACAAAACTATGATTAAGTAATTATATCAACAACAGTACTGGAAAAAGGGAGTGACGATACACCTGCCATTTGTTTGCTGATCCTTTCCAAAATCAATTCTTTTTTAGCACTATCATTATCATTTAAATTGGCTTCCTAAGACCACCATCATATCCTAAGATGTATTGAAGAATGTGAAAAAGCATGGTGGTAGTTTATTCACCTGATGAATAAATTAACCTTAACAAGAACAGAAGGTCTATTTGCTCAATATTATTGCTTGGAGCCTTTTTAAAATTTATGCAGGACTTGCTTTGCATATTGTAGTGATACTCTAAGAACCAACATAAAATTGAGGGAATTCTTACTGAGAAACTATCCAACTCATATGAGTATCTCTTGGAAAAGGTATGTTCATTTCATGATAGGAAATGCACAAAACTAGCCAACAGGCATCTTCCTAATCACTGGGCTATATTTTATGGAAATGTCAAAAAGGTCTCCAAACAAAGTGTAATGAAAATGGACCAGAATCATGTCAACTAAAAAAAAAAAAAAAAAAAGCACAACCTAAAAAGTTCAGAGCTGTGTTTTATTCGGTGGACAAAACTGAGGACTTACACCCAGGACATAGATAACTCCAAAGAGGCAAGGTGGGGAGTCAGAATATATAGACTTTTGTTTGTTTGTTTGTTTACAACAAAGGCCAGGTACTTGGGGGTAGGGGTAGAGGGTGGCTGCAGAGTTTGATAGTCTGATAGCAGATATTATGTTTCCATTCTGAGTTCCCTCAGGGCCCACAGGCAGGGCGGCTGTAGTGGCTGACGGTTGCATCATCATCTGTTTACTGATATGGTACACGGCATTCTAGGTTCACAGTCATAATTACAGCTCAGAAAATTTAGGGCTGCCCGGTTTCTTAAGACCCAAAGTCACCTTACCAACTGTCTTCTCAAAACTATAAGCTTACCAATCTCTATTCTGTTAATATTCATTAGCTACTTTTCTGTTGCTTCACTTTGTATGTCTTCATCTCAGGCTTATGTTCCCTCTACAAAAGTGAAAACTTGATCTTTCCTATGAAGGTATTTTGGGCTTGTGCTTACACACGGATTGTGTTTATTCCTGTCCGCTGCGGCTTATTGATCTCTTTTTCCTCTCTTTCACTTTCTGTTTCCACCAAGCAGATGACCTCTGGCTATTTACAGTTCATATTACCAGCAAAAAGGAAATGCTAATTTTTATTTTTTTTTTCATAGTCCCAGTTGGAATCTTTTTACTTAACTTTTATTTTGTATTGGAGTATAGTCAGTTAACAATGTTGAGATAGTTTCAGGTAAACAGTGAAGAGACCTAGCCATACATATACATGTATCCATTCCCCATCCCAAACCCCCTTCCATCCAGGCTGCCACATAACACTGAACAGAGTTCCATGTGTTATATGGTAGGTCCTTGTCGGTCATCCATTTTAAATAGAGGAGAGTGTACATGACCTTCCCAAAGTCCCTAATTCTCACAAACACTTTTTACCTATTTGCAACAACATGGATAAACCTGAAAGAAACTATGCTAAGTGAAATAAGTGCTCAGAAGGGAAAAATATTCCATAATTTTACCATAATGGGGTATCTAAGATAGTCAGACTCACAAAAGCAGAAATCAAACTTGCAGAGAACGGAATGGTGGTTGCCAGGGTCTGAGGGGGAGGGGAAATGAAGAATTGTTCAGTGTGCATAAAATTTCAGTTATGCAGGATGAATAAGTTCTAGAGACCTGCCCTACCACATGGCATCTACAGTTAACAATACTTCATTGAATGTTTAAATAGTTAACAGAGTAGATCTCATGTTAGATGTTCTTATAACAGCAAAAGAAGTATAAGAAAACTTTTAGAGGTGATAGGTGTGTCTATTGCGATTATGGTTTCACAAGTGTACGCCTACGTTCTAATTCATCAAACTGTATATATTAAATATGCACAGTTTTATATATCATTTATAACTAATTAAAAAAATAAGTCAAAAGATGCCTAATATTCATGAGGCTCTGGGTATAAAATATTTGTGATATACTAAATATTGAGAATGTACTAAGTATATATACATGAAATAAATGAAGCATTTGACAATCATGAGTACTTAATTTGGGCATACATTGTTGATACACATTCTGACCCCATATCTCCTCTGTTCAAATGATACAAATAAAACCCACATCTGTTTAGGAGGCAAACTGACAAAGCACAGCTCTGACTGGGCACTCGTCTCTATGACTCTTCACAAAAGAAGTTGTGTCATTGGTCCAGGACACATTCTGCCTGTAAGCCCTTTTGCTCAAACCTAAGTTCTGGCACCAGCAACCACATTATCAGCAAGGAAAGAAGAGGGTGGAGAGAAAGACAGGTAATATAAGCATGGCACACCCCGGAATTCAGGTAGTGTGGTCCTTTCATCCCATTTGTGCATTGCTATGTGAATTAACTTGCTCTGTCTCTTTCCCTTTGCTTCTGTTTATGTCTTCTAAATATGACGTGTGCATTTACATTTGGTGTGAGCCTTTCTGTTCTGTTACCCTCTGAGATAATATTTTTGGCACCGTACCTGGAGGCTGTCATGGCATCAGAGTACTTTCCCACATGATATTTGACTTGCCCAAGACTCATAAATAATACATCTTTGCTTTAGGTTTGTTGCTTAATATTAACTAAGTGGAGCATAACAGAAGAAATAAAATAATAGTGAACTCAAAATGAGAGGGAGAGCCTTGGAAAGAAAGGAATTTAATGCTCACCTGTTCATATTCTTTTCAGTATGAACTAGGAAAAAGACCTGCACAGCTGGTTGTATTTAAGTTGTCTGCTCCGTTACTAAGAATAATACAGCTTCTAATCAGGATCTCTTCCTACTATTTATTTAAGTAAAATCCGTCATTATTTATATCCTCCAAAATAATAACAATGATATTATTATTATAGTCAAATTTGCTTGATAAACCCAATTGCTTTCACCATCTCATTTTCTATATAACTAACTTTCACAGCGTCTCATAGGTAGTTTACAAAGAATATGTATCAGTAACATACTCTTTACTCAGTCTTACTTTCCCTATTATTGCCTTCACTAGTCCTTAAAGTTGGAACTAATATCTAAATTATGCTTATGGTTTCTATGTACTCTTTTCATTTCTATGGATGCCATAATACATTACCACAAAGTTAGCAGGTTATAGCAACACAATTTTATTTTCTTAGAGTCCTATAGGTTAGAAGTCCTACCCAGGTCTTGCTGGGCCAAAATAAAGGTGTCAGCAGAGCTATGTTCCTTTCTAGAGAAGGAATGGTTCCTTTGTAGAGAAAGCTATGGTTTTTTCCAGTAGTCATATATGGATGTTGAGAATTGGACCATAAAGAAGGTTGAGCACCAAAGGAGTGATGCTTTTGAACTGTGGTGTTGGAAAAGACTCTTGAGAGTCCCTTAGACTGCAAGGAGATCAAACCAGTCAATCCTAAAGGAAATCAGTCCTGAATATTCATTGAAAGGACTGATGCTGAAGTTGAAGCTCCAATACTTTGGCCACCTGATATAAAGAGGTGTCTCATTAGAAAAGACCCTGATGCTGGGAAAGATTGAAGGCAGGAGAAGGATGGGATGACAGAGGACAAGATGGTTGGGTGGCATCACTGACTCAATGGACATGAGTTTGAGCCAGCTCTGGGACATGGTGAAGGACAGGGAAGTCTAGGGAGCTGCAGTCCACGGGGTTGCAAGGACTTGAACGTGACTGAGTGACTGAACAACGACAAGAGAAAGAATGAGCTCTGCAGCAGATCCCAGCTTGGGCCACATGATCTAGTAGAACTTTGTGGTGTTGGAGTTACCAGTAATGGAAAAGAGACTGTCTTGAGTTTATGGAAACTCCTTTAGGAAAATCCGAATAAAGAGCTGTGAGGTTCTAGACCATGGTCATGTCATCTGCAATAGGAACTCTACATCTGTTGAGAAAGAGCCACTGGCCTGTTAGTGGGCCTTGGTAAGAGTGGAGTGTATGACTATGGGATATTAAGTGAGGATGTAACCAGACCTGCCTATCAGGAGCTAGATCCCATCAGACCACCAATTCATAAGTTGGGCAGACCCATTAATAACTCATCACCACTTGAAAGAGACATATCTAGGATCAAGTATCAGCAATACCAGGGAGCACAAGCAAGTTGTATGAGAAGCAGCCCTAATCCCCAGGACCCCACCAATGTTGTGCTTGCATCTCTCTCTCAGATCATGTCTAAGGATGTTGGGGACTAGGTTAGTGTATAAGTGCAAAATGGAGGGGACTGAATTAGCATCTAATTTAGGATTGGCCTGAGAGAGTGGAGCAATAGAGAAAACCATTTTAACTAGCAGGGCTTCAGGTTGTGAATCTGATCATCTTTTACTATGGTAATAGAAAAAAGGGGCTAAAGTTAGAATATGTAAGAATTCATTGGCAGTGACCAATGCTTTGGATGACTGACAAGTGCCTTGAAGGAAAAGAAAGAATATTTAAAGAAGTACAAGGAGATAGGAGGTAGGAGCAGATGGATGAACATGTGAGACTAGGTGTGGGGGAGTAAATTTTGTTGTATTCTATGTTAATGCCCAGAAAAGAACATCCCCCATAGAAGAGGCAAGAATTAAAAATGACTTGACCAGGGATATTAGCCAATCTCTCTCACTGGCCACTCCAGTGCCACTGCAATGGGCACATGAATAAAGTGGCCTTGATGACTGAGGTTGAGGTAATGTATGTGCCCAACAGCATTTGCTCCTGCTAGATGATCTAAAACCAATGTCAAAGGTCCGAATGGCCAACACCAGAGGCCAACATTTAACCCTCATTTTGGTACCATTTCTTGAGGAAATCAGTTCATAAATTGTACCATGTTGCCTATACTTGATCCCTTCCATGCTGGAAAGGCGAGTAATTTGTTCTCAAATGAATCAATAAATATCCTGAATTTGGGTTTGACTTTCCTACACAAACTGCTGCTGCTGCTGCTGAGTCACTTCAGTCGTGTCCGACTCTGTGCGACCCCATAGACGGCAGCCCACCAGGCTCCCCCGTCCCTGGGATTCTCCAGGCAAGAACACTGGAGTGGGTTGTCATTTCCTTCTCCAATGCATGAAAGTGAAAAGTGAAAGTGAAGTCGCTCAGTCATGTCCGACTCTTAGTGACCCCATGGACTGCAGCCCACCAGGCTCCTCCGCCCATGGGATTTTCCAGGCAAGAGTACTGGAGTGGGGCGCCATTTCCTTCTCCTTTCCTACACAAAGGATCTCAGTTAATAGTACTATTTTAAGTTTGGTGGAGTGATGAATCCAGTACCATGTTATCTCACATTGTATTGCATCAGACCAAGAGAACAACTTTATGGCAAAAAGAGTATTTTCTTACCTGGTGCATACAGCATCAGATACCATGTTATCTTGTAAGAAGATTCAGCTATAGTATTTTGAAAAATTGCTAAAGGTCGAGCATACACTAGCATCATAGTGTATAGTTCCAGTGGAGCTGCAGTTTTTGCTCTTTGAACCCCAGCAGATAATCAAATAAAAACTGAGAGGACTTCTGAAAACATTCCTTAGTAATGTCAACTGGGACAGATGACAGAAATCCCAATCAGACCCATCTTCCCATTCTTCCTTTTACAACAAAAGCATAATTTGCAGGGGAAAGAGCAAGAACAACCATCACCTTACTACAGTGGAATCCCATTTCAAATAGGAGAAGAGAGTGGGGTTGGTGGAAAACGATGGAGCAGGGCAGGAATACTTGTTAAGCCCTGCACTCCAGTTGTAAAGGGGGCAAGAGCAACAGTGAAGGTCATACTCACAAGTTCATGGAGGCTGCTAAGACGGAGGCTTAATCATCATGTCTGAGAGGATCTTTCTTCTGCTATTTCCTGTCACGAAGGTCACGAACACTGAGTGAAAATGACAGGGGAATATAGCTGGAAGAGCTGGAAGACACAGATTATCCTCAGGGAGCAGACACTGGGAAGTAATCTCTGGTAAACTAGCCCACACTAAGTTTTCCAAGGGTATTCTCTCAAGGAATGAGAAGCTTCTGGGGGCACTGAGGGTAAACAGGGCAACACCAAATTTCAAACCCAATCCCAAATTTGCCTAGTTTTACTCAAATCCTCACACTAAAGTTATAGAAGAAGGAAAGGTATGCTTATCTCCAAGCATAAGATAAACTTGCCTCAGAATTTACTGTGCTCTACCACACGTCTAGCTTCCAAAAAAAGTTACAAGACATTGGAAAAGTCAAGAATAAACAAAGTCTGAAGATTCAAATTATCAGAACTAGTCTTGAATATGACTGAGATGCTGAAACTGACAAGGAATGTAAAATAACTATGAATAATATGTTTTAAAACTACTGATTGAAAGGTTAGATAACATGCGTGAATAGATGGGTAATTTTAGCAGAGAGCTGGAAACTATAGGAAAGAGTCATATGGAAATACTAGAAATCAAAAATATGGCAACAGAGATGATGTTTTCTATATATTTGATTTTTTGGATCTCTAAAAATAAAATAAAATTGTTATTTAGCTTCTTACTTTATACTTCTACCAATACGAAAATTTAGATAAATTTATAATGAACTTGGGCAAACTCTGGGAGATGGGGAAGGACAGGGAGGCCTGGCATGCTGCAGTCCATGGGGTCGCAGAGAGTGGGACATGACTTAGCGACTGAACAACAACAAATCTATCAAGTGTTTTAAATTTACCTTTGCTTCTATTGGATTGCTTGAATAAAAAATATGAATAAAAACAAGCAAATCCAATAGAAAGTTATTTACCTGACTCAACTGTATTCAAGTATGTGTGTATGGGTAAATGTAACTTTAAACTCATTTTATCAAATTTAATCCAAACAGCTGAATTAACTTCTGCATAAAGCCACTAATTTTCCATAGTTGGGCTTGAATATAAAGGTGAGAAAGGGCCTTGTATATGAAACTAAAAATGCTAATCATTCTAGAAATTTCTATATATCAGAGAAGCATGCAAACTTTCAGGCAGTAACAATTTGCTGCTGCTGCTGCTAAGTCACTTCAGTCGTGTCCGACTCTGTGCGATCCCACAGACGGCAGCCCATTGGGCTCCGCCATCCCTGGAATTTTCCAGGCAAGAACACTGGAGTGGGTTGCCATTTCCTTCTCCAATGCATGAAAGTGAAAAGTGAAAGTGAAGTCGCTCAGTCGTGTCTGACTCAGCGACCCCATGGACTGCAGCCTACCAGGCTCCTGCGTCCATGGGAGTTTCCAGGCAAGAGTACTGGAGTGGGATGCCATTGCCTTCTCTGAGTAACAATTTACTATTTCCAATTAGACTAAACTTCCCAGGGAATTCCATTTATTGGATTATTCTGTGGAAACACAACACTGTGTGATATAAAACAGCCTCCAACAATTTATTAAATTGCTTTTTCCTTAAAGTGTTTTTTAAAGTATAAATGATCAGTTTAAGCATTTCTTCTCGGGATAATACACAAGATCAACAAAATATTGAGTGGCAATTCAGTTAGTGTTCCGTTGAATAGCATTATTTCAAAAACAATAATCATATGAATTCTACCCACAGATACTACTGTGAATAATAATGTTTATTATTTGTTAAGTGCTGACAGTGGGCAGGTTAAGTGCTGACCTGGGATGTTATAATAGAACCTAGATAGCCAAGGAAATCTGAGTAAGTTATGCCAGTGAGTGTGAAGCTTTGGAGCTTACACTCATCTATAAATTTCTCTTCCTTTGCGCTTTATTTCTTCCCCTTTATTCTTGTAAAACACTATATATCAAGTAAATAGATCACTGAAATTTTTTCAGATTTCTCACTGATAGTTTACATTAAGCAAATCGTATCTTTTATTTGTAATATACAAATTATTTAATATCATTAAGCAAATATCACTGACAGCTCTTCATAGGGAATTTGAGATTAAATCTGTAAATATTTGAAAAAAAAAAAAGCTTTTGAAGTAATAAATTATATTCGAAGTAACACATATATTTTTAAGTAAATCTTTTATTTAAGTACATAAATATAGTATAGAATTACACACTGAACATTTGGAAATCATGAGTTTAATGTGATATAAGTTCACTGTTTAGATCAACAGAAATACATTGTTGCCTTCATAAAGAGAACAGCACTATTCTTCACAAAGCATTTTAAAACAAAAGTCAAGATCTAGCACATACATGTATGCTTCTGAGATGGAAAATCAGTTTATAATCTATCTTGAATTTTTATAAGAGTTTATTTATCCTGCGATAATATTTGAAAGGCTTTCCAGAAACAGGAAGACATAAGTTTCTGGTTCTAATTTAAATAGTCATATGATATGTGACCTTAATGTAGTAAGAAGTATTCCAGCCAGGGTAGTTTCTTCTATGGATCGAGTGTATTTTTGTTAAATTGTAAAAATTTAAAACAAATGTCTCCTAAGCCGGAAAAAAAAAAAAAAACCTCAAGGGCATCATCAGTCATAGGTTTAAAACACATGCCCAAACAATTAACAACTAAATCATAGTAGAGAAAAAAAAAGAGCTTTTCCTGAATAATTTGTGGTATTATTTAAAGTCTTCTCTTAGAAGGCAATTGTTCTAGAATGACTGATATTTTTCTTTGCACTTTCACTCAATAAACAGTAATGAGTTAATTATGTAAATGTAGAAATAAAGCAAAACAGAGAAGCACTGAGCACTTTGAATTGCATTTTTTAAATTATAAGAAGACTTCGTTGGAATTCTTAAAAGCTACAGAGAATTAAATGACACAGTTGTTGATGTTGTTGTTTGGTCACTAAGTCGTTTCCGATTCTGTGACCCCAGGGACTGTAGCCTGCCAGGCTCTTCTGCCTGTGGGGTTTCCCAGGCAAGAATTGTAGAAGGAAATGGCAACCCACACCAGTGTTTTTGCCTGGAAAACCCCATGGACAGAGGAGCCTGGTGGGCTACAATCCATGGGGTCGCAAAGAGTTGGACACGACTTAGTGACTAAACCACCACCACCACAGGCGAGAATACTGGAGTGAGTTGCCATTTTCTTCTCCAAGGGATTTTCCCAGCCCAGGGATTGAACCCGCTGCATTGGCAGGCAGATTCTCAACCGCTGAGCCACGAGGGAAGCTCAAAATGACACAATAGAAAACATGAAAAGTTTTTCTCTTTTTTCTTTTTTAGCTGTCCCTATTACAACTAACATACATTATACATTCTCATTCTTTTGATATATTTCAACAGTTTGTTGTGTATTTTGCCATTCCTTTCTGCATACTCATTCAAATATGTGTACCCACTATATAGCCAAGGAAATGTATTACATTATGACTTAAAAAAAACTTTATAATATAGTGCATCTTTTTTTCATACCAGCAAAGAAAGGTCAATGCTTTTTGAAAGTAAATTGTTCCATCATTTGCCTAACAATGGACCTGGAGGCTGTTTCCCAGTTTAGGGCTTCTGAAGGAGATCAGCCCTGGGATTTCTTTGGAAGGAATGATGCTGAAGCTGAAACTCCAGTACTTTGGCCACCTCATGTGAAGAGTTGACTCATTGGAAAAGACTCTGATGCTGGGAGGGATTGGGGGCAGGAGGAGAAGGGGACGACCGAGCATGAGATGGCTGGATGGCATCACGGACTCGATGGACGTGAGTCTGAGTGAACTCTGAGAGATGGTGATGAACAGGGAGGCCTGGCGTGCTGCGATTCATGGGGTCGCAAAGAGTCGGACACGACTGAGTGACTGAACTGAACTGAAGTGGTACAGTGATAAAGAATTTGCCTGCCAATAAAATGGTGCATAAACACTCTTATCCAGTATCCTTGGGTGTCTGTGTTTCTCTATCTCCCACACAGATTTCCTCAAGTGCAATTGCAGGATCAATGATACATGCCATTTTGAACTTTGCTGAAGATGGCCAGTTCCATTTCCAAAGAGGGCTTAGCACCCACTCTCAGAAGCAAGGTAAGACTGTTCCCACCCCTCACACTTCACCTGCACTAACTTTTATCAGTCTTTTTATTTTAGGGTGTTAAAATTTTTTTTAATAAAAAATTTTTAAAAATTAATTTAAAAATTAAAGAAATAAAATTAAAATATTATATTTTATAATAATTTCCATTACTCTCCCTAGTGGTTAAGTTAAGCAACTTTTCACACATTTTTTTTTTTCTATTTGCATTTCCTCTTTTCTCAGTGATTTATTTTATCTTTTACCCATTTTTTCCTTTGTGACTGCTGGTCTTCTTTGAAGTTAATTCATAGGAACTCTTCCTGTATTAGGGATATTAACCTTTTGTCTGTCCTGTGTGTTTTTAATTTTTTTTATTCATTTATTTTTTCTACAATGTTAATACATTTTTATAAAGTGAAGTCAAATATTTTTTAAAATTTTCTTGTGTATTATTAATTATACTTAGCTTTATTCCCATAATGAGCACTAGCCAGAAAATTTATTCCCTATTTTAACAATATGATCTGATCATAATCAAGTCTTTTAGTGTAGGTGGCATTTACCTTTCAATGAAGATAACTTCATTTCTTGTTTTGGATATTTACGTTTCTGCATACAAAGTCACTTCAGTCATGTCCAGCTCTTTGCAACCCTATGGACTGTAGCCTGCCAGGCTCCTCTGTCCACAGGATTTTCCAGGCAAGCATAGTGAAGTGGGTTGCCATGCCCTCCTCCAGGGCATCTTCCGGACCCAGGGTTAAACCTGCATCTCCTGTGACCCCTGCATTGCAGGCGGATTCTTTACCACCGAGCCACTGGGGAAGCTCTTGGATGTTTAGGGGACATCTTATTTTTTTAACACTTAAACCTAAGAAACACAGAGTCTCCTATTTATTGATTTAATCTAGGTTTATTATTGTGTAAACCATTCAATAGTCTGACTTTAAACATCTAAATACACTCAAACTTATATTTTTCTTCTCCATTAATATGCACATTCAAAACAGTTGGTTTTATGCCTTTCCATATTTTTTCAAAAGCTTTCCCAGCTGAAGATCATTCAAATACTCCCCTATCATGTAATGATATTTTTCTGCTGGCATATTAGGGAATCAGCAGTAGTAGAGGCTGGATAAATGTTAGTGAGGGAAGTAGATGCTGCAAGTTAAGAAAGAGCTTCCATACATGCTCCTGTGCTTTTCAGTTAATCACTCTCTGATCAATGACGGGTAAGGGCAGAAAGAGGCTGGCTAATGTCATCAGTGAGAGCTTTTTTGTATAATCCTGGAATGAGCCTCTGTTTCACAGAGGAGGGCTTTTAAGGAGCAATCACCTGGGACACAAACGTCTTCCACTCTGGGAAGTTCTTGAACTTCCACTTCCAGAAATTCACACACCTAATTCTTACACAGGCTTTCTTCTCACCAATCCTTTCATCAGATTCCTTCCTAATTTCTTGCAACCTTGGAAAACCATTAATCACCATTTATTAATCCGTACAGAAGGTTACTTCCTGCCATGCTGCTTTCCAGCCCGGTGGACAAAAGAGATGTACTGCTTGAGGTTCAGCCCGCTGTCCTACAGGACAGCCCCAGAGTTGGTGTGTGACATTGCAACAGTCTACCTGTGGTTGGTGCCAGCAAAATGCACAGAGAAACCTATGAACCAGGGCTGAATTCATTCCTCTTCAATTTTCAACTGGTCTTAGCGGGCCTCACATGAAGCAGTAGATAAGTTTGTGGAAGAAACTTCAATGAGATAAATGTGCTCATATTTTGAGAATAGTATGAGAAATGCGGCCTTCAGGAGCTGTCTAGACTTAATCCTGTATGTGCAAGTTCTGTTTAGTGAGAGTGTTTCTGGACAAGTTTAGGTAGATTCCTCCCTCCCACCCTTCTTTCTTTCCTTCCATCTCCCCTTTAACCTCTCTTCCATCTATCAGAAAGTATTGACAAAGCAATTCTTATATACCAGGCATCGTTGCAGAACTTGGGGAATGGTGGTGAGCAAGACGGTCTCATCCCTGCCTTTATTAACTCACGTATCGGGATCCTAGTAGAACAGAATAGCACTCGATTCCCGATGAACAGCAGCTCAGTTTACCTGGTCATCTGCTCTTCTGAAGTCAGGTTGTATGTCTCAATCATGGCCTAGGAGAAAGCTGTTCTTTTTCAAAGGATGGAACAGTTATTTTAGAAGAGGACATGGCAAGCCTTCATAACTTCTGGGGCTTCCATTTTTATTTTCTAATCAGTTTTGCCATTGCTCCAAAAAAGGATAAGATAATCCAGCAGTCCCTAACCTTTTTGGCACCAGGGACTGGTTTTGTGGAAGACATCTTTTCCGTGAACTGAGTAGCCGGTATAGGGATGGTTTCAGGATGATTCAAGCACATGACATTTACTGTGAACTTTATTTCTATTATTATTACATTGTGATATATAGTGAAATAATTGTATAACCCATCATAGTGCAGAATCAGTGGGAACCCTGAGCTTGTTTTCCTGCAACTAAGGAGTGCGCAACCAAGATCCCTGACATGTGCAGTTCAAAGTAGGGTTCGAGCTCCTACAAGAATCTAATGCTGCTGCTGATATGACAGGAGGCAGAGCTCAGGTGGTAATGCCAGCAATGGGGAGCAACTGTAAATACAGATGAAGCTTCACTTGCTTGCCCACCGCTCACCTCTTGCTGCGCGACCCGTTTCCTAACAGTTGGCCCAAGGGTTGGGGACTTCTGAGATAATACACACATTTCTGATGCCCCTCTTAATTTCCTGGATCCATACAGTAGAGAGAAAAAGCTATTTGCACCCCAACCAGACCAGCTGGGGAAAACTTGGTTGCTCTGAACTATGGTCAAATTGTTTCAATATTTGAATCAACTAGTAAAGAGGTTGGAAAGGATAATTTAAATAAAGTATATATTTTCTCCAAAATCTGAGGAACCCACTAAATGTTTTTCTTACTGGTGGAGGTACAAGGTACAGCAAAATATTTCTTTACTTTGAAAAGAAGATCCTCACTTGTCCCAAATTACTGGATCCCCCAAAACTTCCCTGAAGCAGTAGCCCCTTCATTTCTCTCTCTCTTTAATAATGTATGTGTTTTTCATCAAGAATAGCTACATCACACACTCCATGTACTGTCAGCATTATTATTAATTTAATGAACAAGCATTATGTCCCTTGGGGAAATATAAACTTCACTATTCCTGTGTACTAAGTTATAGAAAGCATTAGAGAGTAATCTAGTCTAGGAGAAATGTGTACTTTGATAAACCCAAAAAATTTGTTTTCAGGTAAAACAAATTGTTTCCATTGCTTTATGTGATAGAGTTAAAGGTATAGCTATTACCAGATCACTAGCTATCTATTAACTGTTGGAGGCCATGTTTATTTGTCCAAATGAAAAAAGGCCACCCCTAGAAGAGCAGCTAAAATCAATGAAATATATAGCAACCACTTATTATTCTTTATCCTCCAGGGCCCTTCTGTCATCTGCACAGGGGAGCTAAATAGGAATCGGGGGAAAATCAGTACCTCTGCATTTTCTATAGGTCTTTGTTTGACAGAGATACAAATCTTCACAGTTTCACAGTAATTCAGGGTTACTTTGATTTATAATTTTGACTTGGAGAATTTTAGAGGTTTCCATTTGGCATATTTTCTTTCTAGCCCCTTACCCTGTGTGTCGGGAAGCCCTTGCGAGAGGTCTGTGGGTTCTTAGTATTTCTATTTTTAGTACATATTCAACAAGTGGAGAAATAGCACAACATTGAGACAGAGACTGCCAGGTTTCTCCCCAAAATTTACTTCCTGTTTTCCCTCCTTAAAATGTTAGGTGCCATTTGCTACCCTCCATTGTATACAGAAATGATCCTGTAGTCAGAGTTTGCTAAAAGACTGCAAAGGTGAGATGTATACCCTTCTAAGGCTTTTGGAAACCTGTCTGCCTCTTCACGCGCCTTCCTCTTCCATAGACTGGGAGCGACTGATAAGACGGAAGAGCCCTGAGAAGGAAGGGGCCCTGGGGCCTCAGGAATAAGGAGCCCTGCCTGAACTGTCACCTACGTGAGGAACATTTCTGTTGTGGTTCAGCCAGTATATATTTGGGAAAATATATTTGTTACCATAGTCTTCCAACCAGTCCATTCTGAAGGAGATCAACCCTGGGATTTCTTTG
>SJYT01070618.1:0-46138 GCA_006410635.1 Cephalophus harveyi | reverse complement strand
ATCAACCCTGGGATTTCTTTGGAAGGAATGATGCTAAAGCTGAAACTCCAGTACTTTGGCCACCTCATGCGAAGAGTTGACTCATTGGAAAAGACTCTGATGCTGGGAGGGATTGGGGGCAGGAGGAGAAGGGGGCGACCGAGGATGAGATGGCTGGATGGCATCACGGACTCTATGGACATGAGTCTGAGTGAACTCCGGGAGATGGTGATGAACAGGGAGGCTTGGCGTGCTGCAATTCATGGGGTCGCAAAGAGTTGGACACGACTGAGCGACTGAACTGAACTGAACTGAATAGTCTTGTGAATACAGTGTGGATTCAGGACTTCACTGGTCTATCATAAGCTGACTCAAACCAAATTCATTTACAATTTTCAGAAGCTCCCACACTTAACATGTAAATTACAATGGGTGGTGGATCCTCAGGTATTAGTGGTTTCTCAGAGCTTATATCCAACCATCAGACTCAAAAGATCTGGACATATTCTATTTTCCAAAGCAAAATCGTCTTAGTATAGATTTGCAGGTTCTTTTCTGGCAGGCAAGAAAGAAGATTTGACTTGCGGACACTGTTATCGTCTGGTCTTCTCAGAGGTGTCCAGGCTTTCCTTAATCCAAGTGACTAAAGGTGATGTACGGAGTCAGGTCCGGGAATTTGTTAAGGAAACCACAGTCCTTTTTTTGTAATGAATTGTCAGAATGCAGTTTTTTTGTTTGCTTGTTCTATTTTGTTTTAATATTTTTAAAACAGATCAAATGGGGTTTAGTAGGCTCTTTCCACTTCACTCCTAATAATCCTATGACATGTTAGAAACCACCAACTCTCTATGGGTTAGGCCATTTAGATTACATTGCCAGTAACCAGAGCCTTACCCCTGAGGTTAAGTGCCACCATGTCAGCCAGGGTCCTGCTTCCCCAGTAGAGTAGACTGTGTATCATATACAGTGGTTTTTGTCTTCAGACTAATGATCATTACAGAGATCATCATTGCTACTTAGTAGGATACTGCTCAAAGGGATACCAAAGAAAAGCAAGAAGGGCACTCTTGCTGTAGATTAGTATTTCTTAATCTGGGGAATGGAGTCCCAACTGGTATGTGTAAGTAATGAGTAAACTTTCAGTGGCAAAGAAACAGCATATATAAGTGGTAGATAAAAAGGCCTAAATTATGGTTTCTTCTTGTCCATGAAGCTGAACTATATTTTGATGTACTTTACTCATTTGAGAATTGAGGACCCTGATTTATAGACTTTAATCCTTGCCTCTTTTTACTACTGAACAACCTTAAAATACCTAAAAACAACCATGCACCTTTGTGTGTGCATGGTGTTAAGTTGCTTCAGTCGTGTCTGATTCTTTGTAACCCCATGGATTGTAGCCCACCATGCTCCTCTGTCCATGAGATTCTCCAGGCAAGAATACTGGCGTGGGTTTTCATTACTTCCTCCAGGGGATCTTCCTGACCCAGGGATTGAACCCTTGTCTCTTAAGTCTCCTGCTTTGGCAAGTGGGTTCTTTACCACTAGCGCCACCTGGGAAGACCAAAAATCCTTTTCAGGTAGAACCAGTTCCTGTATTGAATATTAATTATATATAATTCATGCAAAACTGAGACACCTCAAGACACCTCAACTGAGACACCTGTGAGCCTTGAGAAATAAGATATAATTTCTATATCCTCAATCCTTTTTTTATTGGTAAGAGAATATCAATACAATGTCTATATACTTTGGAATGCTGAAAAGTTTGTGACATGTTTGTAACATATAACAAAGCTTTGTAATAATCTTTTTCTTTTTATAAATATTTTCAAAGTCCATTTATCACAGCCTAGAAATTGTCACTATGACATTTTGTCTCATTTCCTCTAAAAATTCAGTGAAACTCAGTTTTCACAGGACCTTTTCTCTCCTGTTCTTCATTTTCAGATATGTTTTTCTTCTAATAGTTCTTTGGTGCACTTGGATTTGAAAGACCAGGCTTCATCTTATTAACCAACTACTTGGTCCATGTGCTGAGCAGGAGGAATTTAGCACATCTTAGAAGGCAAGAGGCCGGGGAAAGCTTTGTATATTTCTATATTTTAATTTTGTCTGTCATATAGTATAATCTCCCACTTTTCAATGTGTTTTCATTTTATAATAGTCTGGAAGGCTCAAAACTAACAGTGATTATCCCATGGGAGAAGAACTGTGGGGCAGTGAGAATTCCAGGGACAGAGGGGCCTGGCAGGCTACCATCCATGGGCTCTCAAAGACGGACACAACTGAGTGACTAACACTTTCACTTTCAACATTTTCTGGAGGGATTTGGGCAAAGTCAGATATTGAACAGATAATTACAAATAACAACTAGATCACAGAAGGCTATGAGTAGAAAATCAGGTACTACTTTGGCATAGAGAAATGAGGCCTAATGGTCAACTTATGCTGAAGGAAGGGAAGAAGCATGTGTCATGAATAAGTAGGAGTTCTCTAAGTTAACAGTTGACTCATTGGAAAAGACTCTGATGCTGGGAGGGATTGGGGGCAGGAGAAGAAGGGGACGACAGAGGATTAGATGGCTGGATGGCATCACTGACTCGATGGACGTCAGTCTGAGTGTACTCCGGGAGTTGGTGATGGATGGGGAGGCCTGGCGTGCTGCGGTTCATGGGGTCGCAAAGAGTTGGACACGACTGAGCGACTGAACTGAGCTGAACTGATCTAAGTTAATATGCAGAATGGGAGGGGGCATGTTTCCACCAGAGGGAACAGCATGTGTAGTTCTAAGGCTAAATTATAGGTTTTAAGAACTGAGAAAGGTCCAAAAGGGAAAAGAAGATGATGAGACTGAAATATGAAGTGACTGAATCACACAGGGCCTTTAGGTTGTGTCAAGGAGATCAAAGCTTGGTCCTTGAACACTAGGAAGCCACTGAAGGATTTTAATCAGAGGATATTATTTTCATTTAAAATGACCACACTGTCTACAGAGTGAAAACCAGATTGAAGTGGAGACAAAGCAAACACAAGACAGGTGAGTTGGTGTTACAGTGTTTCCAGTGAAAGACAAAAGGATCAGGTTATGGCCAGAAGACTTGGGGAGAGTAAATGAATTTTGAAGCAATTTAAAAGGAAAGAAATGTTATGACGATGTCTGATTGTGTGTTGGTGACAAAAAAGACTAACGAGTCAAGGATATATGCTTGGGCTCATGGTGTGAGTACCTGGATGATGGACAGTGTTAGCTCTTACTTACCTGGAAAATCCTGCAGGAGCATCCCTATTCCCTGTGCGTATACTCACTGACACCTAAGATGGAAGCACTGGTAATGTAACCTATTCATCTTGTCTTTCTTTAGATAAATCTTTTAAGATTTAATTTACACACAGTGAATTTCACCAATGTTAAGTGCGCAATTTGAATGAGTTTTGAGAAATATAGTCATGTCACTGGTACCATAATCATGATAAGGAGCATTTCCATCACCCAGGAAAGGTCTCTCACACCCCTTTGCCCTCTGTGCCTTCAGGCCAGTCCTGGCTCCTGGTATTGATCTCCTTTCTATCCCTTTACCTTCTCTAAACTTTCATATAAATGAAAGCTGCTTTCATTTAGAACAATGCTTTCGAGATTCATACACATTGTTGCATGTATCAGCAACATATTTTTGTTGCTGCAAATATTTGCTTCATTTTATTCCTTGAGTAAAATTCCACCACAAAGATACAGTAAAAATTGTTTAACCATTGAGCAGTTGATGGTCATATGGGTGTGTTTTTCCCCCAGTTTGGGGCTATTATGGATAAAAAGTTGGTACGAAAATTCCAGTCATCTTTTGTATACACATGTATCCATTTCTCTAGTAAATACTTAGAAATTGGGTCACCGGTGTACGCTCAGCAGTTCAGTTGTGTCTGACTCTTTGCGACCCCATTGACTGTAGCCCAACAGGCTCC
Organism: Cephalophus harveyi; assembly: GCA_006410635.1. Classification (NCBI taxonomy): domain Eukaryota; kingdom Metazoa; phylum Chordata; class Mammalia; order Artiodactyla; family Bovidae; genus Cephalophus; species Cephalophus harveyi. The sequence goes on along the minus strand of SJYT01070618.1, from coordinate 42,196 downwards.
TCTGTCCATGGAATTCACAGGCAAGAATACTGGAGTGGGTAGCTATTTCCTCCTCCAGGGGATCTTCCTGATCCAGGGATCAAACCCACTTCTTGTGTCTCGTGAACTGGCATGCACATTCCTTACAACTGTTCCACCTCTGTTATTGGGTTGCATGATAAATGTATGTTTAAGAAGCATCAGAAGCTGTCAAATTATTTTTTTCCAAAGTGGCTGTATCATTTTGCATTCACATCAGTAATGCATGAGAGTTCCAGTTGTTCCATACTCTAGCAAATACTTTGCATTATAGATATTTTTTTTTTCATTCTAATGGGTATGTAGCATCAACTACCTGTGGTTTTAATGTTTATTTATCTAGTTGTTAATGATGCTGGATATTCATATATAAAAATAGGAAACTTTACTTCAGCTCAATACTGAAATTAGATCACAGTGGATCACAGACCTTAGTGTCAGAAGAAAACCTTTTAAACTTCTAGAAGAATATGTAGGAGAAAGGCATTTGATCTTGGATTATGCAAAAATGTCTTGGGAAAGCAAGAGGACATACTATAAAGGACAAACTAATAAATTAGACTTTATTAAAAGTTTATTAAATTAGACTTTATCAAATTTAGAGGCATTAGCTTCTCAAAAGACATTGTATAGTATATGGAAAGGCAAGCCACCAACAAGGAGAAAATATTTACAAAATATGTACCTGCTAAGGGAGTCTCTCTCCTTCTCCCCCTTTTCCTCTTTCCCTCTTTTTGTTTGCATGGGTTGTGATATAAATTCTGCTGTAATTCTTACCTTTGTTTCTCTACATAATGTCTGTTTTCCTCTGATCACTTTTGAGATTTTCTATTTCCACTTTTGATTTTAAGCAATTTGATTAAGATATACTTTGGCATAGTTTTCATTAGGTATGCTCTGTTTGCATGTATAAGCCTATGGTGGTGTATTCCCACCATAGACTTAGTCTATGGTCACTAAGTTGTGTCCGATTCTTATGACCCCATATGTTTATAGTTTGCATTAAATTTGGATAATTATCAGCCTTCTTTCATCAGATAATTTCTCTTCCCACATCAATTTCTTCTCTCTTTCTAATTACTCATATGTTGGATCATTTGTTATTCCCATAGCTTACCAATGTTCAAGTTACTTCTATTTTTCTTTCTGTGCCCCACATGGGATAGTTTCTATTACTATGTCTTCAAATTCACTAATATTTTTTTTTTTCTGAAGTGGGAAATCTTCTTTTAACATCCATTGTGTTTTTTTTTTATTTGAAATATTATATTTTTAACCTCTAGAATTTCCAATTAGTTCTTTTTAATTTTCCTCATCAGGTTTAGTTTTCCTCTATATTCTTGTAAAGTTACAGAGTATCTATAATAGCTGTGTTAATGATTGTGTTGGCTCATTCTATTACTTCTGTCATGTCTGGATCTGTTTTTACTAATTGATTTTCTTCCTTGTTATGGGAAACATTTTTCTGCTTTATGCATGCCTGGAATTTTTTTTATTGGCTGCAAAAGAATGAGAACTTTACATCCTTACCACTTATTATTATTATTCCCTTAAATACAATGGACTTTATTCTAGCAGGCAATTAAATGACTTGGAATCAGATGGATCATTTGAGGCTGACTTTTAAGGCTGGTAGGAGTGGGCTCGGATGAATTTTAATTATTAGTCTAATTTAGCCCCACTACTAAGCGGATCATTTTATCAGAGTACTATCAAATGCCCCTGGCATTTTGAAGTTCTTCCACTCCAGCTGGTGGGAATACACAGAACTTGCAGAATTGTTTACCCTAGTGCTTTTTGCTTCCCCCTGGCCTAGACTGTGTGCAGTTTCTATACACACACACACACACACACACACACACACATCAGAACACAATTATTTCAACGTTCACTCAGCAAACACTCAGTGTCCTCTTGCTCTGAGTAATTGTGAGGATCTGTCCACAAATTCTTTGATATTCCTCCCATCAATGGTGGGCTTTAGTTCTCTTCCTTTAGAGTGTGAGTGACCCACGTCAGACAAATCGATCATAGCAGAAGTGACGGGGTTTCACTTCTGTGGTTAGGCTGTTACAATACGGTGGCTTCCCTTCTGCCTATACTCTCTTGTTTCTTCTTGGATAACTGCTCTGAGGGAAGCCAGAACCTTTAGGCTTAGTCAGATCGTCAGTGACTGTAGCCTATAACTCAGGCCAGAACTTTAGTTGCAATTTTATGAGAAATCTGGAGTCGTGTCAGAGTTGGACGCGACTGAGCGACTGAACTGAACTGAAAGTCTTATACCATAATATATTACCAAAACCAAGAAATTGACACTGGTACAATATTATTAAGTAAACTACAGACCTTACTTGGGTCTCTCTGCGTGTATATATGTGTGTGTGTGTGTGTGTGTGTTTGTGTGTAGTTCTATGAAATGCTATCATGTATATATTTATGTAACTATAGTCATGATTAAGACACAGAACTGTTCCTTTATAGTAAAACTCCCGTTGCCATTTATTGAGAGACACAAACACCTCCAAAACATAACCCCTAGCAGCCACTGATATGTTCTCCATTTCTATAATTTTGTCATTTTCAGAATAATATGTAAATAGAATCATATAGTACGCAACATTTTGACTGATTTTTTCATTCACCATAATATCTTTGAGATTCATCCTGTAGGTGGATTCCACACCCTTGTCCTCATTTGAAGTTTTCAATATTTTGTATGTTAGCCATTCTAATAGGCATGTAATAATATTTACTTATGCTTTTAATATCTATTTCTCTACCAATCGGACTTCCATTGTGGCTCAGCTGGTAAAGAATCTGCCCACAATGCAGGAGACCTGGGTTCAACCCCTTGGTTGGGAAGATCCCCTGGAGAAGGGAAAGGCTACCCACTCCAGTATTCTGGCCTGGAGAATTTCATAGACTGCCCAGTCCATGGGGTTGTAAAGAGCTGGACACGACTGAGTAACTTTCACCTTCTCTACCAATTAATGATGTTTAATATCTTCTCATATGCCTATTAATTCTGTATATTCTTGTTTTTCAAGCCCTTTGTTCATTTTTTAGGTGGATTGTTTTCTTAGTAATTATTTCAAAGAGGTTTTTTTTTTTTTTTTCAATATTCTGAATATAAATCCTTTGTCAGGTATGTGGTTGTCAAATATCTTCTCCCAGTTTATGGCCCATCTCTTATTAGGGTCTTTTTCAAAGAAAAAACCTTTAATTCTGATGAATTCCAATCTATATTTAAAAATTAATTTATTTTTATTTTTAAAATTATTACTGTATTCTACAGATTTTGTGCTTAGTGTTATATTTAAGAACTCCCTGTTTAAGTCGTAAAGACTAAAGACTGTGTTCTATGCTTTCTTCTAGAAGTTTTGTGTTTATTAGCTTTTACATTTTACATCAAGATCTATGATCCATTTTGAGTTAATTTTTGTGTAAGGGATGAAATTCAGTGAAGAATTTTAAAATTATTGTTTTGTTTTTAGTGTCTAGTTGTTCCCAATCTATTTGAAAAGACTACCTTTCTCCACTGAATTACTTTGTACCTTTCCCAGAAATTAGCTGTGTGCTTATGTGAAAATATTTCTAGATTCTTTATTCTGATCCAATAATCTATGGAATACTATAATCTATCGGTTACTGTTGTTGTTTAGTGGATAAGTTGTGTCTGACTCTTGTGACTGCATGGACTAGAGCCCACCAGGCTCCTCTGTCCATGGGATTTCCCAGGCAACAGAGTGGGTTGCCATTTCCTTCTCCAGGGGAACACTCTGACCAGGCATCAAACCGGCATCTCCTGCATTAGCCGGCAGATTCTTTACTGCTGAGCCACAAGGGAAGCCCCAGAGGTTACTATACCTATAGAGAATACCTTAATATCAGACAGTAATAGGTCCTCAGACTTTATTCTCTTTTGCCAATTTTCCCACTATTTTAGTTTTGTTCTCTTTCCATATATATTTAAATTTCAGTTTCATATTTATAAAATAATCCTGATGGGATGTTGATAGGAATTTCTATCAAAAAGATAATTTGGACTGAATTATCACCTTTAGTACATTTATTCTTCCAACCTGTGAACCCAATGTCTCTTCATTTATATAGGTCTCTTTTAATTTTTTTAATGTTTTATGTTCTTCAGCATATAGATCCTATACATGTTTGATTAAACTTATACCTAAATATTTCATTATTTTGGAGCTAACGTAAATGTTATTAAATTTTAACTTTAGTTTCCAATTTGTCACTAGTATACAGAAATTTGGTTGATTTCTGGTATTGAGCTTGTATCCTGTGATCTTGCTTATTACTCTGGGAATTTTTCAATGTTTATGGTGAGGATTTTCTATATAGACAAACATTTCATTGGTAAACAGGGACAGTTTTATTTATCTTTTTCCATTTTGTATTGCTTTCCTTTTTCTTGCTTTATCGTACTAGTTAGAATTCCCCATACTGTGCTGAATAGGAGTAGTGAGAGTGGACATCCATGCCTCGGTCTCAGTTTTAGAGAGATAGCATTCAGTTTTTCACTCTTATTTACAATTTTAAAAAACAAATATTCTGTACCCAGTTGAAGAATTTCCCTTCCCTTGCTATTCCAGTTTGCTAAGGGTTTTAATCATGAATGGATATTGAATTTTGTAAAATGCCTTTTCTGCATCACTTGGTATAGTCATGTGGTTTTCTTCTGTAGCCTGCTGTTATGGTAGATTACATTGATTGATTTTGGAATATTGAACTAGCCTTGCATTTCTTAAATAAACCTCACTGGTCATATTACATTATTTTTCTTATATATTGCTGGATTCAATTTGCTAATATTTTGTTGATTTTGCATCTATATTCATGAGATATATTAGTCTGTATTTTCCCTTTTTGTACTGGCTTTGTCTGGTTATGATATAAGGGTAATGTCAGCCTCATCAAGTTAGTTGCAAAGTGTGGTCTTCTATTTTCTGGAAAAGATTATGTAGAATTGGTGTTACTTTAAAAACAAATGTTCAGTAGAATTAACCACTGAAACCATCTGGAACTAGATATTTCTTTTTTGAAAGTTTTTTAACTACAAATTTAATTTGTTTAATACCTTTAAAAAGCTTTTACTTGAAGCCATATGACATTTGGTAAAGCTGTAGGTAAGGGTTTGTAGGAAAGTGAGGTAAATATTATAGAAAACTAAAGGAAAAGGAATCCTTTTTATTTAGGAACAGCACTGTCTGCAGCAGGAAAATGTACTGGTTCATCAATCTAAGAAGACTTCCAAAAAAATGCTGAAGGTACTACTTGGTTTATTTCTTCTTATAGAAAATGTGAAAGGAGAGAGAGAAACTGTATAAAAACTGTTAATAAAAACCAGCTATATCTTGATGGCTCTGAAAAATTTCAGACTTTTTCTGGAAAATATGCTGAATAATTAAAATCAAGTAATTATTTTAATAATTAAAATAATTAAGATCAAATTGCATCAGATCAAAAAAGAGGTACAGGGCACTTTCAGGAAACCATGATCTAATGATGAAGCCAAAGGTTTGGTTGTAAAGTCCCTTGTTAAGATTACATGTGGCCAGAGTTTCTTAGAGTACAGGCCCTTGAAAGTGTTTCAATGTGTATCTCCCAGATCCTTTCAGTTGAATAGGGCTCCTAAGAAGTCTAAGAGTGCTGTCTCTAACAGTTTCATCAGAAACTCAAGGTAGGGAAGGGTTTAAGCTTATGGAGGTTTGAGAGTATGCCTTTGTCTAATGAAGTGACCCCCATTAAAAATTCGCAGAAGACACAAAGTTTGAAAAATAGAATTACATTTGCAGAAATATTTCTGGCCAAAAGGGGGCAGAGATTATATAAAATGATATGAAGTTGTTGGAACCATGAAATTCTACTGTCAGGCCATCAAGTGAGAAAAGTTCTCAGCTGCAAATTCTTATTACCTTTTATGAAAACAGAAGGATGACTCAACCAGGGTAGATACAAGTTCTCAGAGGGCAGAGCCCAGAGCTATGGAGAGTTATTCTCAGACCTTCAGAAATAGTCAAGGAACTTTACATTTTGACAATAGGATTTTGGAATTGCTGTGAACAAGTGCCTTCTTTTCTTCCTTTCGAGCATAACTGTCTATAGCAATTATCCTCTGCTTGTTCTACCACAATATAGTGGGGGTATTGAGGGGCAGATAAATTGCCCCTTTAGATTCACAAATGTATATATAGAGAGGACTAAATTCAAGGAGCTCTCCTTAATGAACTTTGAGCTAACGTTCAATAAGATGAAACTTTTGATAGGAGACTTAGAGGATGAGTGTATTTTACACATGAAGGGAGTACAGATAATTTTTTGCCAGAGGTCATAAGTGCCCTCTTATGGTTTTAAAAATATGTCCATAAATTCTTCGCTACTTCTCCCTTTGAGTGTGAGCTGGATGTAGTGATTAGCTCCTAATGAAGAGAATATGGTGGAAATAATGGTATGTCATTTTCAATATTAGGTTATAAAAAGACCATAGCTTCCAGTTTGGGTGCAGTATCTCTCCTACATCACTTGTTTGGAGGCAACACATGTAATGAGAGGCCCTATGGAGAAGTCAATATGACAAAGATCCCTGTCAACTGTTATGTGACTTTGAAAATAGAACCTCTATCTTTATTAAGTCTTCAGAAACCATAGTCTTGGTCAGCAGTTTGACTGAAATGTTGTGTGAAACCCTGAGCAGAAATACTCAGTTTAGCTACTTCTAGGTTCCTGATCCTCAGAAACCATGTGAGATGTAATGTTTGTTGTTTCAAACTGCAGTTTGTTATGCAGCAATAGCTAGCTAATCACTACATGCTCTATGTGGGCTTCCCAGGTGGCACTAGTGGCAAAGAACCCACCTGGCAATGCACGAGCCATCAGACGTGAGTTCGATCCCTGGGTGGAGACGATCCCATGGCAAGCCACTCCAGTATTCTTGCCTGGAGAATACCATGGACAGAGGAGCCTGGCGGACTACAGTCCATAGGGTCGCAGAATCTGACACAACCGAAGTGACTTAGCATGCATGTCCACTGTCTATGCCACTCTCTCCTCTCTGGTATATGGTGTCCTGTAAATTCTAGCCATCTTCTCTCTGTCTTCTCAACTCAGCTAGCCTTCAGGACTCTGTTTAGATTTCTCTTCCCTATGCTGAAGCTTCTAAGTTGCTACCAGGTAGTATGCTGGGGAAAACAGTGTTTCTTTTTATATTTTGTCTGTTTTCTAATTGCTTAAGATGAGAGTTAAATCTGGTTCCTGTTACTCTATCATGGCCAGAACTAGCTTAAAAGTCTTGATTTCGATTTAGATGTGAGTGCTACCGGGAGTTGATATCCTCATGCAGCTCAGTGAAAGGGTTCTTTGTATTTTCTTAAGATTTTAAAGTTCTTTGGAGTGAGGAAAGGATTTGAGACTAGCTTTAGGTCGTGAGAGGCTTAGGGCCAATGAGGGAAGAGAATGATGAAAAGCTGAAGGCCTCAAAGTCAACTTTCTACATAGAGAAGCATGGGTTATAAAATGCAACACGTGAGCACCTGGGGTATAAGAACAGTTGGTTCCACTTACTCTGATGCTTTGTCACTTACCTCCACCCCATAAAAGCAGGGCTTGGTTGACGCTAGCTACCATCTGGTGACATATGTAGTGACCTGTCTTTACTAACATATTTTTCCCAGCTGCTCTTTTCTTCCTCTAGGGTTGGTAATGCACACACATGTCACAGTCCTGCCTTTTCTTCTCTATTTCATCACGTACAATCCAATTACTTCCAAATCAGGCTAGTTCTTTCTTTTTTCATGTACATACATACTCAAACCCAATTTAACTGATGCTCTTACTTGCACCTCTTAAGTCTCTTCTATTTAATCTTAAAGTCTTCACACAAGTCATTTCTCTCTTAGACTTATTCTCTCTGTAAGATAGATAAATCATGCTGATAGTAACTGATCACCAACAGATACAGCCTTGTAATTCTGGATCAAGGAATTGGAATCAAATCCCACACAGAAATCAATCTCTATCATCTTCTAAAGCATCTTAGAGAATTTCCTGAGAATTTCCACACGCATTTGGTAGATAAATCTCTGTATTAGACAGGGTGATGTAAAGAAAGATATACAAAAGAAATAATTCCTACCTTTCCAGAAAATTGATAGTCTAGTAGAAGAAATATTTACATGAGTCATTACAACTCAAATGATTTATAAAAGCCTTTGAAAATAGACAAATAAATTATAACAGTATTTCAAATAGGAGAAAGAGTAGAACCAGCTGGGAGTTAGGCAAACTTTTCTGTAACAGTATTAACCTTTACCGTAAGGGATTGGAATGGTTAATGGCTGTTATATAGCTGGAGAAAAGAAAAGGGAAAGATGAGAACTTACATAGGCAATCTGTGCTTTTAAATATATTTAATCATACAGCTCATCTAGTTTTAAGGAATCACAAATGTACTCCAACAAATACACACAATTCAATAGGCATTCCTTCTACAGGTTTACATTTTTGTTGACGTTTTGGTTAAAATTACATGAGAAACACTTTAAGATTCAAATCCTCGTGGAGGTGTTTCGTTGAAACTAACCTTCGGTGTTAAAAAGTTGCTTTATTTCTTAAAAATAAACTGCCTCTGATTTCTTGCCTAGTTTTAACTCCATATAATTGAGTCCCATAAAAACGAGGGTGTAGGCGCCTAAGCAAACCAGATACTTCTTGAGTGTCTGGAAACCCACACCCACCCTAGTTACTCCAGCTCTAGAGATTTTACAAGACAAGGTTTGGAGACAGACATACCTAGAGTGTCTTTGTGTTTGTTTTGAAATTCTGGACAACTCAAAGAAAGTATTCTAGGACCCTGCTTATTCAAACAATGGGTTTCCTTTGAAATAAGATCATGTGCCTCCCTTAAAGACAGAGTAGTCACCTTTGACACTAAGAACAGAAGGTAAAACAACAAAGGATGTGGGGAACCAACCTCAGTGCTGGAATTTTAGAAAACTGATTTGCATTAACTCTTCTTTATAGGCACCTGGCCTAGTTGGGAGGCTGCAAATGGCAGGCTAGATCAATCATCCTGAAGCCTGATGTGAAAGTTTTGATGTGACCAAGAGAAAGGTGTAAGGGGGGTGGGTGGGGGGCGTAGGAACTATGAAGAGCTGCCACAGAAGAAGCAAGAATATTTAAGGTTGAACTGCTCTTCAAAGACAGAAGTAGTAAAAACATCTTTTTTTTTTTTTTTAAAGGAACAACACCACCAAAAAGGTAAAAAGGGCAAAATAAACTCACTTGGCTTGAGATCTTTAGACTACAGTATTTAAAGCTGGTTTCTTTCATCTCACCGTTATTTGGAGTGTGTGTGAGAGAGAGAGAGAGAGAGAGGGAAACTGATAGCACTCATGAATAGAAAGCCAGAAAGATAAGGTGGGACAAGGGGCTCTGAAATGTCAGGGTGTCTACTGCCCTGGGAACCTTTGAAGCACACTCCATGACAAATTACATTATCTCCAGCCTTAGAAGATTCCTAGAGACACAGATGGGAAGAAAAATCAAAGGTTGTTGGCAAACGGGGCCGCTGCTTTGTGCTCCAGTCTGCACTAAATTTGGCTTTGTGTGCTGTGCGGATGGGTGGAGAACTCCACTGAAAGAGGAACCCCTTGTAAAGGGGTGGGAGGTGGGGAGGGGACGGCCCTTCTACCTGCACACACCTCAGCAGGGAGTAGGAGGTGCAGCCTAAGGATGCAAATCCGCCTCCCAGAATGGCCAATCAGGAGGCAGGTGAGGGAATTTGGGTCCCCACCCCACCCCAGCCGCGCGTGTGAGCACGTGTGCAGTGTTCTGGGACCTTTGTCCCGCAAAGTCACGCTTGGCGGCCGCCCCTTGGTTCCTTTTTCTCGTCGGATCTGCCTCAGTCTTTTTTTTTTTTTTTCCTCTCCACACCCACCTCACGAGTAGTGTCTTCCCCTCATCCCCTTCCAAATTCCCTGCCGCGCCGCGGCGGGTGGGATCCCGGAGCCGGTCCCGAGGAGGGTGCGGAGCTCGGCACACGCCCGGCTGCCGGGACCGTGGCACCAGCCCCTGGCAGTTCCGCGCGGGTGCCGGCGACGAGCCTCGGCTCGGACACTGCGGCGCTCCTGCCCGCGCGGGGCCGTCCTCCGCCCGTCCTGAGGCAGCGCTGCCCGCCTTGCGCCTGCCGGCTCTCGGCTGACCGTGGCGGGGCTGTCCTGAGGGGCTCCGGAAACTCCTGCGACGTCCAGAACACAGAAAATAAGACTCCGCACCTAATTCGCCGGGGAGCCGGGGCGCTGCGGGGCCGCGGCGCTGCCTTCCCCCGCTCCTCCCCCACCTCCTGGGCAAACTCGCCGCCCGGCCTCCTTGCGCTCCGGGAGGCGGCGGCGGCGGCGGAGGCGCCGGCGGTGGATCGCGCAAAAGGAGGCGCGCGCGCGGCCCGGGAGCGCGGTCTGGGGAAGAGTCGCGAGATGCGCCTGACTCACATCTGCTGCTGCTGCCTCCTCTACCAGCTGGGGGTCCTGTCGAATGGGGTCGTTGCAGGTAAGTTCTTCCGTGACTTTGGGCTTGCTTTTCCAACTTCCCCAGCCAGAGACCAGGAACGCACGGGTCGCCGGGGCTGGCGCAACTGTGCGCGGTGAGCACAGGGCTTGCTGCTGCTGCTGCAGCTAAGTCGCTTCAGTCAGCGGGCAGCAATTAAAAAAAAAAAAAGAACCCAGCGTGCGGGTGCTGGGCAGAGGGTCACGCTCCTGAGCTAAGTGCACTTCTCGTGGCCTCATTTCAACAACGTGAAATGCTTAGTTTTCCTCTCCTGAGAGTTAATAATATGTGCAAAGGTACGTTTACAGTACCTGGAGGAAATCTGGGAAGTAAAGAAATTGATAGCGCTGCCTTGCTCTGGCAGATACTGAAGGAAATTTTTTAATTGTGCTGGAGTCTTTGCACTGGTTTTCTTTTCTGCAGCTAAGTGCTGTCAACAAACTTTGCAGCCCCGCTTCCCCCTCCCCCCCCCCGGCCCGATAATCGTACTTTTATTTTGAAAATGCTGGGGTCTGTAATCTGATCGCCAGACTTCACGGGTTGTAAGTTTCAGGGGCTAGACGGGTGGTCTCCAGCGCGTTAGCCGTGAGCCCTGTGTCTGTGCAGAGTGTGAACCCTGGGATGCTTGTGCTCCTGAGACCGCGACTCTTTAAGCCCCGCACTTCTGTCTGCCCCGCCCGCAGGGCTGCAGTTCGCCCCCGACCGCGAGGAGTGGGAAGTCGTGTTTCCTGCACTCTGGCGCCGGGAGCCGGTGGACTCGGCCGGCGGCAGCGGGGGCAGCGCGGACCCAGGCTGGGCGCGCGGAGCCACGGGCGGCGGAGGCGTCCGGGCGCCGGCAGCCAGCAGCTCCCGCGAGGTGCGCTCCGTGGCCCCGGCGCCGCCCCAGGAGCCTGTGGAAGGCGGATCTGAGCCGCGGCCCCGACCCCCGCCGCCCGGGGGCGAAGAGGATGAGGAGCTCGAGTCTCATGAGCTGCCGCGGGGATCTAGCGGGGCTGCCGCCCTGTCCCCGGGCGCCCCGGCCTCGTGGCAGCCGCCGCCCCCGTCTCCGCCCCCAGCCCAGCCAGCCGAGCCGGACGGCGACGAGGTTCTGCTGCGGATCCCGGCCTTCTCCCGGGACCTCTACCTGCTGCTCCGGAGAGACGGCCGCTTCCTGGCGCCGCGCTTCGCTGTGGAACAGAGGCCGAGTCCGGGCCCGGGCCCCACGCGGGCGGCAGCCGCCCCGCGCCCTCCCGCGCCGCCTGACGCCGCCTGCTTCTACACCGGGGCTGTGCTGCGGCAACCCGGCTCGCTGGCCTCTTTCAGCACCTGCGGAGGTGGCCTGGTAAGCGCCTTTCCTTCCCCAGCTCTCCTCTTCCCCCTGCCACTCCTCCCTCTCCCCTTGTCGACCAGGCAAATTTGCCTGCACCTCGTCCCATTCAGAGCGCGCCCTGAACTTCGCCCAGCCTACATCACTACCGTTTAGCGCCCGTGGAACACCTCCAGGGCAATCAGTGAATCCGAAATCTAATTGAATGGATTAATAGCCTTCTGCTAGATGCTTATACATTTTTTTTGGAATTACTAGGTAACACTGTCTCCTTGCAACCCTTCCCATTGGTTTTGTTTCTGCTTTTCAAAATAAGCCCACCACGTGGTGTCTTTTAGGAGATTGGAAGATAACAAGTCAATTCACTGCTCAATCTCCTCCTCCTTGCCCCCGCCCCCAGTTTCTCATCTATTATCTCGTAAGTTTTTTTTTTTTTTTTTCCATGTCCTACTTCAGAGTTGTCAGAACAGTTCCCTAGAGAGTTATATTCTGACATCTGTCTGGGTTTAGACACATCCACGCTCACACGGGACACCTGTTCACTGTTCTTGTGAGAAACGAGAAGGAGTTAAGTCAAAGGCCGCGAACAGCTGACTAATGGATGACAGGAGAATCCAATCAGAAGGTTTACATACTATTTGACCATAGTTTCTTTTCTTTTTCTCCACTCCAGGGAGGAAAGTAGCTCAGCTGAGAGCCTGGCTCAGAGGCCAGCTGGAACTAGAAAATAAAAGCCATTTGCTCTGTCTGAACAATAGGGATTATCATTCGACTTCCACCCCTTCTGTTTTGACCCAGGGTGTGGGATAATTGTTACCTCCTGTTAAGCTGGCCTTTACTTTGAGGTAGACATAACATGCAACGTAGAAGTACCATTGCTATACGTCCATTTCAGTGGTGTTAAGTACATACACCTTGTGTGGCCGTCGTCCCTGTAAACTTGAATAATTCTTTAAGGCAAAATCCGCAAAATATTATAAACACCCATGTGATTTGTGTCTTCATTTTGATATTCCAATTGAGCCATTGATGAGATCCACAAGGACTTCTCTAAAAGCCACCTGCTCATTTGGAGAAAAATCCAATAGGAATGGACAGCAGAAGACATCAGCACAGTCAGAGCCACTCAAAGCCATGAGATGGAAAAAATGGTTTAAAATCCAAACAAAATGAAACTGGAATTTTTTGCCTCTGCCCTTCTAAGGTACCACAGCAAAAGTGATGTAAAATGCTGAATAGGGCTATATTTTAGCAGATGCTCATAATGATGAATATTCAAATATGGACATTTTTAGCCATAAGTGAAAAAAATGACATGGAAAAATTACATGAAAAACTTTAAAAAATGTTTTTTGTGGAACTAATGTTTGAACACTTCACTGGGGGAGACATTCTGTAGGGATTTCATGGTCCACTGGTTTTTTGGCCAGGGATTAAATAATTACATATAGAAAGTTCCTGATGTAGTAGAAGCAATAGGGGATAAAGCATTTCACTGTGTTGCAGTGTGGGTTTTTGGCCAGATTTTCCAAATGAACTATGCCTTCTCTCCATCCTTAGAGGAGCAAAGTTACAATTATGAGTAGGTTTTTCGTAGACTGAATAGGAGTTTGAGATACCTCCCTGTTTATCATGTTGGACTTTTACTCACTTTTCCTATTAGCCACATATATGTATTCTGAACTGGGAAGTCTTTATTGTTGAGGAAAACTGACTTCACCAGAAATACAGTGTAGCGGTCAGATTTGGAGTAAAAAGTTAGGCAAATAGCCAAGAAGGGTAGGTTTGTTACTCTAGACTCCACTATGCCAGCCCTTTCCCTTATGGGGGTGGATTAGGAAAGAGAAAGCATAATTTGTTATCTGAGCTCTGATATTGGCCTGCTCCCTGATGATTGACAAGTCCCTTACCTCTCTGGGATCCAGTTTTCATAAGTAAAATGAGAGTATCTGATGATTTAATTAAAATTGGATGATAGAATGAGAATTCTCCTACCTGCTAAATATATTCTAGGGGCTTGCAGATTAGAACATCATATACAAGTAGATAGGATATAAGTAGTCATGAAACAGTGACATACCAGCGTGATAAAATGATAAATCAAATGTATGCCTGAGGCTAAATGATGCTTGGGGAGTTCGGGAAGGCTTCCCAAGGGAAATAGAAGTTCAGTGGATTTTGAAGCATGAGAAGCCAAATTTCTCCAGGCACGGAAGGGCTCGGAATGCTGAGGATAGAGGGAAGAGACTGAGTGATGTGAAAATGTAGAGCCTATCAAGGGAGTGAAAATAAAAACAAACACGTTTCCTCTGAGGAGGCCAGAAAGTGCAATAAGGGGAAGTGATCCTAAACTGCCAGGTGAGAGCAGACCTCAAATATCTTGTCTGCTAGAGCCTGGGACTTTTCTGCTCGACTGTTGATTATTGTAGGACTACATTGTTGTTCCTCTCTGTTTCCAAAATTCTCTGATCCAGTAATTCTAATGTGAGACATCCTGATGTCTTTATATGAAGGTGCATTCTTTATAAATGCTACTTTTAGTTTGCATCATTTTCTTTACAGTGAAAGCTTTCTGGTTGTCAGTTACACAGGGAAGAGAAGATCAGGAAGTATACTTTCCTTTCTCCTCGCTCAATAGTGAATTTTTTCCACTTGTACCTGAATTTCCAACACCTGTTGGATTATTATGTATCTGAAAGGTTCTAAAAGTCTCTGTGAAAGGAAATAGATCATTAAGGAAAGAGTTATCAACTCTTGCAGAGTGGTGAGTATTTATAAGACTGGCCAATTCATTCTCCAGATATCAATCTAACTTGTGCTGTGAAGGGAAAAGTGGTTGAATGGAGATTTTGGTTATAGGCTCTGGTATTGCTTCTTCTAAGTACTTAATGTTTGTGGATCCCATTTCCCCTATTTATAAAAGGCACAAATTGTATATCTGTCACTTAATGTATGACATGTTTTTATGATTTATTTTCCCTTATTAGTCTCTAATGGGGGCTTCCCATGTGGTACCATGGTAAAGAATCTACCTTTCAAAGCAGGAGACACAGGAGACCTGGATTCTATCCCTGGGTTTAGAAGATCTCCTGTAGGAGGAGATGGCAACCCACTCCAGTATTCTTGCCTGGAGAATCCCATAGACAGAGGAGCCTGGAGGGCTACAGGCCATGGAGTCGTGAAGAGTCTGACATGACTGAGTGACTGAACACACACATTAGTCTCTAATATTGAAAAATAATCTTATTTGAGCCATATATTAGATCTAATGAGCACATTAATAATGATAAATAAGTAAACATTTATTGAACGACCCTTTTGAGCAAGGCATAGTATACAAAGAGAATACAAAAAGAAGATGAAGAAGGCTTAGTATGTTTCAAGGAGATCCCAATCTTGCCAGTCACAAATATAAATAGGGAAATAAAGTAGGTTGAGTTACGTACAAATGTAGGAATGTCCCAAGTGCTATGATGATACTCTCTTGTTCATCTCTTCATTTTCAGAACGTTGTAAGATATCTAGTTTTTAGAGACAACCAGTAAAAGTCACTAAATAAAACTACGCATATGGTAGTTTATTCTGTTTTAAATAGTAATCTCTAAAAAAAAGTACAAGAAAGCAACGAATTTCGTGAAAGACTGAAAAAATCATGTTTGTTCAAAATTAACAAACAAAAGCACACCTCAGCACTGGGCCAAGATAAACTAGATCAGTGCATTCCTTGCCTATGATTCTCTTTAAATAAACTATTGAAATGGCTCTAAGTAATATTTAGATTATTTCCCCAGAATGATAAAGAGTAAGTACTAAACCTTAAATTTGGAGTTTTGTAAGTTTAGGGTTTTATGTAGTAGTTGTTTGAAAAGCTCTTGATACAAAATCTGCAGTCCTGTGTACATTTTCACAGACTGTTTTGAATTTACTCTCTTATGTAAATCAAAGTATTCTGAGCCATGGCAAGTTTAGAACACATATATTTGGGAGCATCCTTTTTGGACAAGGAGCTTCACCAAGTACTAGTACAGAAATAGGAGAGGAGGGTATGAGGACAGGGAAAGAGTAATGCAGATCCAGGAGAACTTGACTAGAAATAGAATAAGTATCCAAATGAAAAAGTAAGATTGCAGGCTAGTTTCACACATCCAGTGACTTTGTTCAAGACAAATCTTAGGAATGACAGAGACAATATATTCTAAATAAATCTAAAGCAGTATTCGAAAAGAATGCCATCAGTACATCAGAAATTTTGAATATCTCCTGAAAGACTGCAAACTGTGGATCAGATTAATGGAAAACATATAGGTATTAGAGAACATGTATGAATGGTGGCAGGTATGTCAGAGGTGCTGCTGCACACATGGGGAAGGAGAAGGCCATGAACGGAAGGGGACCCTGGAATAGCAACACTCCCGGGTTTGTCTGCTATCTAATTGTGCCAAGCAACAGAGGCCAAATGTGTGTCCCTGGGCAAGAGCGGAGAGAACAGAGACAGAGCTTTCCTGACATGTACGTGATACCAGAGGATAGTCTCCACTCTCAGCACCTGAGCCATTGGCTTCCTGCATCCAGTAGATGGTCCCACATGGCTCTCCAAATAACTAGAGGCAAGCTGGTCACGACAGATGAGTGAACAGGAAACCATAAAGACAGGAGCTGACACCTACGAATATCACACTCTTAAGAAAACAAACCATATAAAAGAGGGTCATCAAACTGGTGGATTAAAACCATGGAGCAACAATCCTAATAGATTACATAGAATAACTGAAATATAAGAAGGGATATATATCCTATGGACAGAGGAGCCTGGTAGGCTATAGTCCATAGCGTCACAAAAAGTGCTCAGGGCTGGTGCACTGGGATGACCCAGAGGGATGGAATGCAGAGCGAGGTGGGAGGGGGGTTCAAGGATGGGGAACAAATGTACACCCATGGCTGATTCATGTCAGTGTATGGCAAAAACCACTACAATATTGCGTAGTAATTAGCCTCCAATTAAAAAAAAAGACGGCACAACTGAGGCTACTTATCACGCATGGGATAAAATCCAGGACCAGTGCTGTCCATAAAAATGATTAGATACAACAGAACTCACATTGTATGATCATTAGAAATAAAAATTACATAGATGAACTGATAAGTAAGTTTGTGACCTAGAAGGCAAACCTAGAAATTATCCCAGAATAGAATATAAAGGACAAATGGATGCAAAATACAAAAGAAAAGTTGTAAGCCGTGAATCAGATCTAGATGGTCCAAATTTCTTTGGTGGGAGTTACTTTAAGAAAGTAAGTTAAAGGATAGAGTTTTAAAAATGCATGCAAATGAGCCCTAAACATTTGATTCGAACATAAATTACCAAAATATGCATTCATTAGCTAATCTTTGGGTGTGAGGCCAGATACTATGCCGTTGAATGTAGGTCAGCTAACTAGTACTCCAGGTGAGCCTTACTCACCATGCACCAAAACCATTTTCCAATATAGATTGCTATATTTGGAATAAAAATTAAAAGACAAATGCAAGGCAATTTCTGTGTAGAACCCTGGACATTTGAAACTGCCAAATCCTGTACAGTTTCATCCCAAAGAAAATTATAGCACTTTTTTTTCTTAAGCCACTTAATCTTTCTCTGTTTTTTCCAGAACTTTCATGAAATCAAAGACATGCTTTGCACTTCTATTTCCCAGACATTAGTATTTAGGGTTTGATTACATTATGTGATTACTAAATATTGTGAACATGTGTTCAAACAAATATAGTTGATTCTTGGTGAACATGCAGGCTGACTGGTGGGAGTAATTGTGTGCAGCAAGACAAGGGAGGAATTAATTGCTGTGAGCGTTGAGCATATTGCATATTTTAATTCATTCAGTGATTTGAGATGAATTAGCTGATGGAACCTGTGTTGGTTAGGTAGAGGGTAAGAGCTTTCTATGATGTCAATCAAATTTGCCCCAGAGATAAAGGAGGTTGCACACCTTCAGATGGAAGGATCAACCATTAAACTCGGTAGCATAAATAGAGACCCAAACCTAGACTCATTGTGGCAGAATATTAGAAAGTCAAAGAGAAAGAGAAAAATTCTATGTGTTTAGTAAAGGAAAGGTTATCTACATTAAAATGTATGAAGTTGATATGAGAGATTGAATTAGTAATGCTGGATGTGAGAAGGTCGTGAGTTGATGGCTTCAGATTTCTGAGGAAATGTGATTTTGAATCCTGGATTCAGCCAAACTGACATTTAAACCTGAAGGGAGAATAAACTCATTTTCAAAATTCTAAGGACCGAGACTTTACCACATAGCACCTCCAAAAAGTTATGCAACAAAAACAATCTTCCTCTAAAACCCTTTCCCCAGTTGCAGAGGAGAAGGAAATGGCAACCCACTCCAGTGTTCTTGCCTGGAGAATCCCAGGGACGAGGGAGCCTGGTGGGCTTCTGTCTATGGGGTCGCACAGAATCGGACTCAACTGAAGCGACTTAGCAGCAGCAGCAGAGGTGACCAGGCTTCTCTGATAGCTCAGTTGGTAAAGAATCCGTCTGCAATGCAGGAGAGCCCTGTTCAATTCCTGGGTCGGTAAGATCCCCTGGAGAAAGGATTAGCCTGTTGTCCAGTATTTTTGGACTTCCCTTGTGACTCAGCTAGTAAAGAATTTGCCTGCAATGTGGGAGACCTGGGTTTGATCCCTGGGTTGGGAAGATCCCCTGGAGAAGGGAAATGCGACCCACTCCAGTATTCTGGCCTGGAGAATTCCATGGACTGTATAGTCCATGGAGTCGCAAAGACTCAGACACGACTGAGCGACTTTAACTCACTCAGTCACTCCAGAGGTGACCAGGGTTATTATAATACTTTCTAGTGTGTGATTCAGAGTTAATTGATTTGTAAATGAATAAAATGCATATATAAAGAGCTTTGTAAAGCCACGTTTATCCACACACGCACTGACAGGCAAGATTATCATATATGAGTGCATAAAGAGAATCTTTTTTTTTTGGTTGTTCTGTTTTATCTGACTACAGAAATATGCCATAATCACCTTAATCAGTTCAGTGTGGATATATATTTGAATAATTCCAGTATGTTCCTGCTATGATCAGTGCTAAATAAATAGGACTCTGTAGCTATGCCATTTTCCCCACGTCATGTTTAACCTTCTCAAAGGGCATGTGTGTTGGTATTTTGGGGCAAAATTGCCAGATTGCACCCCACGGAGGTGGGTGCTGCTTTACTTTCTGAGGTCAGCAGAGAACCAGAGTCCATCTTTCACATATGCTGTCACCAGCATGGGTATTATTAAAAATTTTGATCCTTGTAAAATCTAATAGGCAAAGAAATGAAGTTATCTCAAACTAGTTTTAATTTGCATGTTTTTGTATTATGGTGTGACTGACCATCTCCACATTTTATTCTAATTTCCTATCCTGTAAATTTTGTGTTCATATTCTTCTACTCATTTTTTGTTAGGTTTTTGGTCTTTTTCATTTCTAATTCCAGGCTCTTTTTCTATTAGTATTTTAAAAAGAAAGGCTTATGACAAAATACTACAAGCTGAGTAGAGACAGTTTAAAAAATACATAAATTTACAAGTCATCTGTAATCTTACCATCCATAGATAACTGAATATGCCGAAAAGGAAATATAAATATTGAATGGAAATTCACTGTTTTTTTCAAATGTATAGGGAAGCAGGGAAAGAAAATTTCTTCAAAAACCATTTTTGATTCATAGATTGGCACAGACTATGAAGATAAATAATATCCAGTGAGCATGCTTGGGGAACACAAACTTACACATTGTAGAGAAGTAAGTTGGGTAGATCTTCTTGTTTGGTGTGTATTTAAATTTTGGACATGCTTATTTTTCAGCAATTGTAGGAATCAGTGTTAGAGGAATATTCACATATGTGCAAAAGATTTATGTATAAGCCTATTCATTGCAGCATCGTTCCTTGTTTCAAGGTCTTTATAATTTTTAAGGAACCGTCACTTTTCCTGTCTTTTGCACAGTTCTTTGACTTAGTAAGTGTTCAGTGTTTTATCAACTTTAAATGCACATCTCCTTAAGACATCCTATGATTTTCCAGTTTAAAAGTTAGAACGCCATGGGTGATCATGTTTCTGCTGACAGTGACACTGGAAGAAGTTTCTATACTTAGAGTGGCCAAATGCAGATACTCTGGTCTTTTTTAAGAAAGTGATATAGTGCATTCTAGTAAGACGACTCATTGTGCTGATGGAAAAAGCAATATTATACATTAAAA
The DNA here is from genome assembly GCA_006410635.1 of Cephalophus harveyi. NCBI lineage: Eukaryota > Metazoa > Chordata > Mammalia > Artiodactyla > Bovidae > Cephalophus > Cephalophus harveyi. Next base: position 22,041 of record SJYT01070618.1, on the reverse strand, counting down.
GTTAATAACCCCTTTCAGTTCAGTTCAGTTGCTCAGTCGTGTCCGACTCTTTGCGACCCCATGAATCGCAGCACGCCAGGCGTCCCTGTCCATCGCCATCTCCCGGAGTTCACTCAGACTCACGTCCATCGAGTCGGTGATGCCATCCAGCCATCTCATCCTCTGTCGTCCCCTTCTCCTCCTGCCCCCAATCCCTCCCAGCATCAGAGTGTTTTCCAATGAGTCAGCTCTTCGCATGAGGTGGCCAGAGTACTGGAGTTTCAGCTTTAGCATCATTCCTTCCAATGAACACCCAGAGCTGATCTCCTTTAGAATAACCCCTTTAATCATATGTTAATCTATGTCTTAGGGCCCTAAGAGACTTCAGGCATGGACCAGTTTTGTGAGAAGAAATTTTATCTATTTAATAATATTTATTTGATAATATTAAATATGAATATACACTTACTTGAAATTTATTGGCTGAATCATAAAAGTAGTATACCTTTTTAGATTCAGGAAATTCTGAGTAGCAGTCTTAAAATACTCTTTATGCAGTACTAAAACAGAGCACATTTTTATTGAGCTCATGCACAATTGAATGTTTCCGCTTAATTACAGTTACATTTTTAACCAGATGGTTTTATGGCTTTGTGTTCGCAAAATAAAAACTATCAGAGGAGTTCCAGGTTCCTGATAGATGGGAAGCGTATTGAGTTAGTGAAGTAATCTTGACAGGTTTTAAAGATGGGAGAACCAGTAGTCCCTCTTGGATTATTATTTTGTGGGGGGAGGATGTTTCCTGAAAGGAAATTTTAAGATTTCCTCAGCCAAGTAAGGACCATAATTTGATGCAGAGTGCATTCAGGGTGCAGCCGCAGTGAGCACATCATCTTGTCTCCATCTCATCTTTATTCTAATGCCAAGCCTTCGACTGAGAGAAGTGAGAAAATGGGAGCTCAGCCATTTCAATGCTACCCAGATATTCGTACAGCATTATTGCATGGTGGCGTTAGAAAGGCCCTTGGGAATTAGATAGTTCAGTGCTTGCCTTTTCCAGCTGATTTCATTTTGTAATTAACATCCATATATCTGCAATAAATTATTAACTGTTTCAGCTTTAACTCAGATGATCAGGGAATGGAGCTAAGGAGCACAGGCCAGTTTTAGCTTTATTTAAGCAGCTTCGGCTTTCTTACAGCTTTCTAATTTAAAAAGTAAGACCTAAATATTTTTTTTTCCTTCAGAAGCATTTGAAGATCTTTCACTCCAGATTTTTCCTCTTCCCTCTGCCTGGCTTCACCTAAAATATATGACCACTTTCTGCAGCGAGCCCACACCATCAGCTTTTGGCTCATACTTCTTGATGTCCTGTTTTTTAAAGTCTGGTGTGCAAACACCTGGATCGAGATCATGGCTTTGGGGAGAGATACTAGGGGCTGGAAATTCTCCACTTAAAAATCAGAATCCCAGATTGAGCCTCAAAGCTAACAAATGTATTTTATAAAAATCCAAGGTAATTCTTATACAAGCTCAAATTTGAGGGCAGCCACACTAGTGACTCTGAAAACTCCAGAGCTCAGGAGCTTTAAGGACTGGATTTGCATGCATCAAACTTCATATCCTCTGTGTCTTGAATGAATTTTAATACTCTTTTACCTCCAGTTATAGTAAACTTGGATACCTCCTGTCCTTCCTTTAACATCTTTCCAGGAACCCACTCAGATGGCACTGAGCTAGATAGGATTTTATGACTTAGTTCAATAGTCTGTAAATGTGAACTAGTTGGGAGATGATATAATGGGACCTAAATGCTAGTATGAACATTTTCCTACTTTTTAGGTGAAAAAGTATTCAGAAGTTGAAACTTACTTCCTATTTTAGAATTTAGAAGTAAATAGAACTGAATTATTTGAAATTGTCATCAACAGTTTTATGGATAATACGTTGTTCAGTTATTCAGTCGTGTCCGACTCTTTGTGACGCCATGGACTGCAGCGTGCCAGGCTTCCCTGTTCTTCACTATCTCGTGGAGCTTGCTCAAACTCATGTCCATTGAATTAGTGGTGCCATCCAACCATCTCATCCTGTTATCCCCTTCTCCTCCTGCTTTCGATCTTTCCCAGCATCAGGGTCTCTTCTAATGAGTCAGTTCTTCTCATCAGATAGCCAACGTAATGGAGCTTCAGCATCAGTCCTTCTAATGAATATTCAGAATTGATTTCCTTTAGGATTGACTGGTTTGATCTCCTTGCAGTCCAAGGACTCTCAAGAGTCTTCTCCAACACCACAGTTCAAAAACGTCACTTCTTCAGCGCTCAGCCTTCCTTATGTTCTAGCTCTCACATCCATATATGACTATCCTGCTGACGCCGTTACTTTGGCCCAGCAAGACCTGGGTAGGACTTCTATCCTAAAGAACTCTAAGCAAATAAAATTGTGTTGTTATAACACACCAGCATCACTTCTTTGGTTCTCAGTCTTCTTTTTGGTCCAACTCTTCCATCTATACATGACTACTGGAAAAACCATAGCTTTGACGATAGGGACCTTTGTCGGCAAAGTAATGTCTCTGCTTTTTAAAACACTGTCTAGGTTTGTCATAGCTTTTCTTCCAAGAAAAGCAGGAGATTTACTCTGGCTTCTGTAATAAAATGAAATTTATTACAAATAAAGGAAGAAACATATCTTCAGAGTGAAAAGGGCCTAAGATACCACCAAGTTTAGATGTGGCTAAATGAAGACTGAAGCACATTGTAGAGGAATATTAAAAAATACATGAGAAAATTGGAAACTCTTTTTGAGAGATTATCTGCACTGGAATGGCAAAACAGTGTAGTTAGATTAAGAGACTTTGAAGATGTGCGAGAATTCAATGGCAAATTATCTCAAATGGCAAAAGTAACCTAACAAATCTTATCTACTTATTCACATTGCAAGAATTTGGATGTTAAGAGTCCTGTAAAACTCATTAGAGTTAACAGTCAAAAACAATTACCATGCTGAGTGGCCAGGCAGATAATTATATCAGCTAATGTGATTAGTGCAAATTGTCTATCTCTATTCACTCAGTCGGCTCCAGATATCTGCCATAAGCTATTAAAACGGGCATATGGGCTTCCCTGGTGGCTCAGATGGTAAAGAGACTGCCTGCAATGTGGGAGACCTGGGTTCGATCCCTGGGTCAGGAAGACCCCCTGGAGAAGGAATCCAGTAACCTTGCCTGGAAAATCCTGTGGTCAAAGGAGCCTAGCAGTCTATAGTCCATGGGGCTGCAAAGAGTCAGACACGACTGAGCAACTTCACTATCACTATTATAATTTGTAATTGAATGCATATAACAGCAACTAAAATGTGATAGGTACCTTTCCATTATAAATATGTTATCAGCAAATATTTTAGCATGCCCAGTTCAAAGATAGACAGTTCAATTATGGACAGGAACTTATGTATAAATAGCATAGCGTCTTCCTGTTGTTGTCTGGTTGTGTGCTTATGGATAAATAGAACTTCAGTGGTTTATTACAACAAAATGGAAAGTCTGAGTTATTTATTGTGAGAGTAACAATTATGTTTACATACACTTAGCAAAGTATAAGTCTGAGTAATTCATTGTGGAAGTATCTGTCTTTTAAAATTTAATTATTTAATGCCCCATGTTATATGTCTCTGTAGATTTCCAGTTAGAATTTTGTCACTTCAAAGTAGATGGTTATAAGTAGTAATATTTTGAAAGTATTGAATTGGTATTTTATGATGAAAGTTCCTACATAGAAATTTTTCTAAGTAAAACTTAATTATTTCTCATTAGTAAGATAGATTCATGAATATGTCAAGCTGATTTTTCTAGGACAAATCATTATTTAACATGTGACAATTCTAAAGGATATTGCAAATGCTTCCCATGCAATATCTTTTGTCTGGTACAATTTACGTACCATAAATTCATCCCAATGTGCATCTCAGTGACTTTTTTGTCTGTTTACAGAACTTCACAACCGTCACCACAATTCAGTTTTGGAACATTTCTTTCACCGCAGAGGTGTCCCTCATATCCATTTGCAGTCATTCTGCAAATGGGACTCCTAGTCCCAGGCAGCTATTCATCTACTTTTTCTTTTATAGATTTACCTTTACATTTCATGTAAATGAAATCATATAAAATTTGGTCTTTTGTGTCTGACTTCTTAACCCCAGCATAATGTGCTTGAGGCTCAGCTTGTGGTAGCATGTATCATTAGTTCATTCTTTTTTTTTGCTGAATCATAAGTCATTCTTTATCCATTTTCATCACTTGATGTGCCTTTGATTGTTTCTACTTTTTTGCTATTATGAATGATACACAAATATGTATAAGTCCTGTAGATACATATTTTCATTCCTGTTGGATAGATACCTAGGAGTGGAATTGCTGGGTCATATGGTAAAGTTATGTTTAATATTTTAAGAAACTGCCAAATTCTTTTACAAAATACTGCACCTGTTTACATTCTCACCAGCAGTTATTAGGATTCCAGTTTTTCTACATCCTCATCAAAACTTGTTGTTATCTCTTTTTGATTAAAACTTTTTTTGTGGCTGTGCAATGGTATTGTGATTTAAATGTACATTTGCTAATAACCATGTTGAGGATATCTTAATGTACCTTTTCATAGCTATTCATATATTATCTTTGGTGACTTCTTTTGCCAGTTTTAAATTGGTTTTTTAAAAATTTTCATCTTTCTGTTTAGTTTTCAGAGTTCTTTGTATATTCTAGTTGTAAAATCCTTTGTCAGACATAGGTTGTTCTTCTTGTCTATAGAGATTCCTGTTCATTTTCCTAATGGTGTCTTTCAAAGATAATTTTTATAGATTTTGAAAAAGTCCAATTTATCTTTTTTTTTTTTCCTTTTATGGAATGTGCTCTTAGTGTTGTAACCAAGAACTCTGTCTCTAACTCAAAGTCACATAGGCTTTCTCTTATGTTTTCTTCCATAATTTTGGTTATTAAATGTAGGTCTGTGGTGTATTTTGAGTTTAGTTTTTGTATATGATGTGAGATAAGAGTTTGAATTAATCTCTTTGTATATGCATATCCAGTTTTCTCTCAGCACTCTTTGTGAAAAGACCATCCTTTCCTCATAAAATACCAGAGAACTTTTGTCAAAAGTCGATCATAAATGAGTTTACTTTTGTACTATTAACACTGTTTTTTAAAATCTATATGTTTATCCTTATGTTAATACCATATTCCCTTGATTTAAGAGACTTTATATTTTTATTTGGGGAAATTCAACTTGGTTTCCTTTTTAAAAGCTTTTTTTTGTCTATTCTGGATCTTTTGCATTTCTATACAAATTTTGGGACCAGATTGTCGGAATCTGTGAAGCATCTGCTGGGACTTTGATAGGGATTGTGTTTAAAGATAAATTTGGGGAGAGTTTCCATCTTATAAACAATACAGATGATTTTTCTGCTATCTGAAAATTACTATCTCAGCATTCATTAGGGGATATTTTTGAATATTCCATTGACTACTAAGGGATAACATTAGCTACTGATAGCCTGTGTTATAGTGGACATGCTTTAAAATTCATAAATAATTTATGAGAACAGATACTCAAAGTCACTCATTTGGAGTCATATAAATAAAGCATACAATATAGGAAATTATAAAGATTCAATGTCTGTAGGATTAGGACATGAAAACACATCAAACTCTGATTTTTTTAAGTGTTCTATTTAAGTGCTTCTTTATTTACTTATATTTCTTTTCCATGGGCTTCCCTGGTGGCTCAGACAGTAAAGAGTCTGCCTGCAGTGTGGGAGACACAGGTTCGATCTCAGAGTCAGGAAGATCCCCTGGAGAAGGAAATGGCAATCCACTCCAGTACTCTTGCCTGGAAAATCCCATGGACAGACGAGCCTGGTAGGCTATAGTCCATGGGGTTGTAAAGAGTCAGACACGACTAAGTGACTTCACTTTCTTCTTTTTCTTTTGTTTATTTACTTTCTTTTCCATATAGTTAGTTCCCTGGGCTATACAGTGGGCCCTTGTTTATCCATTCTGTGTATAATAGTTCACATATGTTAATTAAAAACTCCCAGTTTACTCTCCCACTTCGCAATTTTTCCCTTGGCAACCATAAGTCTGTTCTCTATGTCTGTGAGTATGTTTCTGTTTTGTAACTAAATAAGTCATTTTCTGTCATATTTTAGTATCTACATATACGTGATATCATATGATATTTGTCTTTCTCTGACTTCACTTAGTGTGATTATCTCTAGGTCCATCCATGTTGCTGCAAATGGTATAATCTCACTCTTTTTAATGACTGAATAGTATTCCACTGTAAGTATGTACTACATCTTTTTCATCCATTCCTCCATTGATGGGCATTTCTGTCGCTTCCGTGTCTTGGCTGTTCTAAATATTGCTGCTGTAAACATTTCAGTGCATGTATCTTTTCAAATTATATTTTTGTCCAGATGTATGTCCAGGATTGAGGTTGTGGATCATATGGTAACTCTATTTTTAGTTTTTTGAGGCATGTTCATACTGTTTTCCATAGTGGTTGCACCAATTAACATTCTTGTCAATAGTGTAGAGAGTTCCCTTCTTTCCACACCCTCTTCAGCATTTATTATTTGTATAATTTTTAATGATGACCTTTCTGACTGGTGTGAGGTGATAGCTCACTGAAAGTTTGATTCGCATTTCTCATAATTAACAACGTTGAGCATCTTTTCATGTGCTTTTTGGTCATCTGTATGTCTTCTTCAAAGAATGTCTATTTAGGTCTTGTGTCTTTTTTTAATTGGATTGTTTGTTTTTTTGTTATTGAGTTATTATTGAGTTTGTATATTTTGGAAATTAAACTCTTGTCAGTTATATAATTTATAAATATTTTCTCCCAGTATGTAAGTTGTCTTTTCATTTTCATTTCACAAAATGAAAAGATGGTTCTCTTTGCTGTGCAAAAGCTTTTAAGTTTGATTAGGTTCCATTTGCTTATTTTTGCTTTTATTTCCATTGCCTTTGAAGACTAATCTAAGAAAATATTGGTACGATTTATGTTGGAGAATGTTTTGCCTGTGTCCTCTTCTAGGAGTTTTATGTTTCATATTTAAATTTTTAAGTCATTTTGAGTTTATTTTTGTGTATGGTATGAGGATGTAAGACTCAAGTATTGTTTCATATATTCCACTACTTTGAAAAACACCAAAGTTGTAGGTTCATGGATCAAATCAAGTTAACCAATAAATACAAACAAACAAATCCAAATCAACCTTTTCAGGAAATAGATTTTAGTCACAGACTTTTGGAGTTATTCTCTAAGTGTAAATGTGTATACAAATTATTGTGTGTGTTTAAACAGCCAAAAATTTTAAGATTGCACTTTTTTTGCTTAATAGCTGTATTTTTATTTTTATATTTTTTGAAGTATAGTTGATTTACAATGTGTTAGTTTCAAGTGTACCACAAAGTGATTCAGTGATTCTTTTGCAGACTCTTTTCCATTATAGGTTATTATAGGATATAGAATATAATTTCATGTGCTATACAGTAGGTCCTACTATGTTAAAGATAGATGAATAACAAAAACCATTTATTTTATATACAGTTATGTGTATCTGACATTTTTCTAAAATTGTTCCTTTTATTAAAAACCAAAGCAGTAGGCTTTCTCTGTTATTGTGACTTTGGAGAGATACCTGCTAGCTGTAGCAATCATGATTGGGAAACTGTTAGGGAAATAAAGTCCCTTAAATACTTAATCTATTAGATATTAATTTAATAATATTACACAGAAGGCTACTAAAATATTTTGTTAATTCCAGTAGATTCCTTTCCACATTTTAGCAACTCTTAACATTAGGGTTGTGTCATAACACTGATAGCATCTTAGGACTGATGAAATTTGATATGAAAGCAAATGTGGAATTGGTGTCATTTTAGGAAGTGAACACTTATGAAGGCCTAGTGGTGCTGCTATCCTAGAAAAACAGCTCAGAAAGTAAAAGGGAATGATATCCAAATGGTTTATTGAAATCTTTGGTTTTGAATAATAATATAGAGAGATATAGACAGGAAACCTTTATAGTTTGTTTTTTCAAATGTGCTTAAATTTCTTCTGCTTTGTCAGGATTGAACCGAATTCCTGTAAATCTTATATCAACTCTAAACTTTAGGGAATAAAGTGATGGCCCAAAAATTCTCTTCGGAGAGATGTTTTGGAGTGTTCAGAGGAAAATGAACAAGACATACATAAAGATATCACTTGGAAGTTATGTCCAAATCTTAGCTGGGAAAATGGTAAATTAAAGAAAAACAGTATTTGATTACTAACTCAATTCCCATAATTGTTTATTTTGCATTTTTAGTTTCTATGGCAACTACTCTTTGTCAGGTCTCAAGAGCTTACATATCTATGTGAATTGACAGGACCTTCCTTTGAGGGGGTAGAGTCATGAGAGGGGTCACTGGGTGGAAAGATAAAAGAGAAGAAGTAAATTCACTGGTTCATACTGAGAATGTGTTTTAAGCTTGAGACTATGAAAGCCCCTTATTTTATTTGAAATGCTTTTGGTTTAAGATACTAAAGCATCCTTGGGGACAGCCTAGCGCTGCACATTAATATGGTTTAAAATGTCTCCAAACCTTTGCCTATAGTTAGCTCAGTTGTAGTATTTTAGTAAGTGTTCTAATAACTTGGCTGCTCTTGCCTTTGGCTGTGGAGTCTCCACAAGTGCATAATGTCCAGTTTGGGGGTGCCTGGTCGCATGGTCTTACGTGTCCTGAACCTATTAATAACTCACCATAGGCTTGTAAGAGAGAGAATACATCAGACTCTATATTGGAACTTTAAAATCGACTGTCTACTTCATCCTTCTCCCATTTCTTTCCATTACCTATTCCTCTAGAAGATACACATTCAGTCCTGTGTTAAAACATATCTCCTCCTATTCCTTTAATTCTGAAGTGGATTTCAATAAATTAGTCTTGGAGAGGTAAAAAATAATACAATATAAATAAATGAGAAAAATATAAACGGTTATAACTGATAATAAGATTGGTTTAAAAGTACATTACAGCTTATAAATTACACGTAAAAAATCTTTTGGTTTGTAGTATTTCTACACAGTCTTAGAAAATAAGTGACTTGCTCAAATAAATACATATAAATCTAGTTTTTATTAATTGAATTATATTTTAAGGGCTCTTTAGGAAGTACCTAGGTAGTGAAAACAGATTTTTTGTAAATAAAAGAATAATCTGGGCTTCCCTGGTGACTCAGTGGTAAAGAATCAGCCTGCCAATGAATGATTCAATTCCTGGTCTGGGAATATCCCACATGCCAGAGAGCAACTAAGCCTGTGTGCCACAACTATTGAGCCTGTGCTCTAGAGCCCAGAGGCGACAACTGCTGAGTCCACTGTTGCAACTGCTGAAGCCCATGTGCCCTAAAGGCCATGCTCTGCAACACGAAAAGCCACTGCAATGAGAAACCCGTGCACTGAAGAGCAGCCAGCTAAAGAGTAGCCCCTGCTCACTGCAACTAGAGCAAAGACCGAGCAGCGGTGAAGACCCAGCACAGCCAAAAAAAAAAAAACCCTAATTTAGTATCACTTTCTTAGAGCAAGTCTGTCTTGGAAAATGCCTGATACTTTTTACCTTTAAAGGATTTTGAATCTACTCATTTTATTCAATTTGAAAGTATCCTTAAACTTTATATATGAAAATTGGGAGAGCTTTCTATTCCAGGGCTATGGTAGATAGTGAATGAGAAGAAACATACCTGCAAGAAAGAGAAAAGGTACTAGAGTCTCCCACTAACTATACCTACAAGTTCAGGAAGCAAGTGATATCTTTACCTTTTCCCCTATGAAATTAATGAATATCAGTAAATGGAGATGCTGCTATTTCTGTTTGCATCAGTTGAAAGATTTCAGGCCCCAAATAAAAGGTTTCAGGCCTAAAATAGCTACTATTGTTTAAGCACTAGTGTACGCCACACTTATACTGCCATAAGGTATGGTTGATTTTCTTAGAAACCCACTAAAATACATACTTTCATTCAATTTTATAGGTAAGGATATTGAAGCTTGTGGAGATTAAATGCTAGCCAGCTGGTAAGGCCTGGAAGTGAAATTCTCAGTCGTGTATATGTGTGTGTGTGATGAAAATGTTTTTTAGCTTTAATTTTATTTATCAGTGATGTGTAACATTCACATCGTTTTAATTCTTTGATACAAGATATGGGGTAGAAATTGACATGGAAGAGATAGGGGAATTAAATTTGACATAGTAGAAATGACTGATTTTTAGTATAGTCTGTCTTCCTTCTCCATCTAGTTCCTGTCTAATATTAGTATTCTTAATGTTTTAAGGGCTTCCCTGGTGGCTCAGAGGTTAAAGTGTCTGCCTGCAATGTGGGAGACATGGGTTCGATTCCTGGGTCGGGAAGATCCCCTGGAGAAGGAAATAGCAACCCACTCCAGTATTCTTGCCTGGAGAACCCCATGGACAGAGGAGCCTGGTGGGCTACAGTCCACGAGGTTGCAAAGAGTTGGACACGACTGAGCGACTTCACTTTCACTTTCACTTTAATGTTTTAAAGCAAGAGTTTAGCATACAGTAGATATTTCCTTTTGGAGAAGGTAATGGCACCCCACTCCAGTACTCTTGCCTGGAAAACCCCATGGACGGAGGAGCCTGGTAGGCTGCAGTCCATGGGGTCGCTAAGAGTCTGACACGACTGAGTGACTTCACTTTCACTTTTGTGCATTGGAGAGGGAAATGGCAACCCACTCTAGTGTTCTTGCCTGGAGAATCCCAGGGATGAGGGAGCCTGGTGGGCTGCCGTCTGTGGGGTCACACAGAGTCAGACATGACTGAAGTGACTTAGCAGATATTTCCTTTAAAGTATGCCTGACAATCCAATATCATTACCACTTCAAGAAGCAATTTATTAATTTCACCTGCCATTACATTGTTGGAAACTTGTGTTGTTGGAAAACCTTGGCATCTTGGAATTGATCTTGGTTTTGGTCTCTGAAATGCAGAGAATGCTGTATCACCTTTGTGACATACAGCAATGCAGTGGCACCAAGTACAAGCAACCTTGATAGTTTATGAATCAGTTAAGTCTGGGGCATTGTACTTATGGTTCTTAAGAGTCACTGATTAGTTTTTACAGTAATTGTGTCAGGAAGGTATAATACACCCATTTTGTTGATTAGGAAGTTAAGCAGTTTGCCTAAGTCACCAAGAAAGCAAGCTGGAAATCCGGTCCAGTCTTCCTGACTTCAAAGCTAATACTCTTCATAGAAGTGGTTTGAAGACTGAGTTCCCCAGAACTACAGAGTTCTGAAGTATTTTCCTGGGAATTGCTGTGTTTCATGTTTTGGAGAAAAGTGAAGGGGCATCTTAAGAGTAGAAGGTGAACTCCAGTCTCATCACACTTTGGTAAGATTAAATCTATTGTTTTCTGTTTAATATATTATCACTTTCATAAAACATTTAGTTTAAAAAAGCATCCAAGTGCAATAAAGAATAGTTTAAAACTACTGGAACTTCCAGTTCCAGCATGATGAAATAGGAACTAGAAAATGAGACAAAATATATATGAAATCTGTTTTTTTAGGTAGTTGGAAAAAGGTAGCACATGGCAGTAATCCCTGAGAAAAAAGAAACAAATGGAGAATCTGTGTGTACGTCCCAGTTTACAGTCCAAGAGAGGCTGTATAGGCCGTAGCACTGAAAGAGAATAAAAGTAGAGTCTTTTGGTGAGTTGAAGAGAAAAGGATTGGGTTTAAAAGAGGCCAAGGAAGCTAGAATTTGCAGAAGAAATACTAAAGGAGAAGCAGTGTGAAAAGTTAGCTGTCATAATCTACAGAGTGTTCTGTAGTAGTTGAGTGAATACAGGTCTGATTGACATTTGTAGAGCATTTAACCCTACCGCCCCAGAATGCACTTTATTTTTCAAGTCCATGAAGGATATAGTCCGATATAATACTTTATTCTGGATCATAAAGTAAATCTCAGTCAATTTAAGGGGAATGAAATAATACAAAATAGGTTTTCTTTTTTTAATATTTTATTTAAGTATAGTTGATTTATAGAGTTGTGTTAATTTCTACCATTCAGTGAAGTGATTCAGTTATACATATGTATGTTTTTTTCCATACTTTTTCATTATGGTTTATCACAGGATATTGGATGTAGTTCCCTGTGCCTTACAGTGGACCTTGTTTATTCTTGCTGTGTATACTGATTTGCATCTGCTAATCCCAAACTCCCAATCCTTCCTACCCCACCCCTCACTGGCAACCACAAGTGCGTTTTCTGTGTCTGTGAGTCTAGGCATGGTAACTCTATTTTTAGTTTTTGAAGAGCCTCTACACTTTTTTCCGTAGTGGTTGCACCAGTTTACATTCACACCAACAGTATAGGAGGGTTACCTTTTTTCTACCCTCTCTAGCTTTTATTATTTATAGACCTTTTAATGGTAGCCATTCTAATGGCTACCACATTGTAGTTTTGATTTGCATTTATCTAATAATTAGCAATGATGTGCATCTTTTCTTGTGCTTTTTGACCATCTGTATGTATTCTTTGGAGACATGTCTATCTAGGTCCTCTGTTCATTTTTTGATTGGGTTGTTTGATTTTTTTTTTTTTTTTATTATTGAGTTGTATGAGCTGTTTGTTTGTTTTGGAAATTAAGCCCTTGTTGGTTGTATCATATTTTGCAAATATGGTTGTATGGTTGCAAATATTTTCTCCCAGTCTGTAGGTTGCCTTTTCAATTTGTTGATGGTTTCCTTTGCTGTGCGAAAGCTGATATGTTTGATTGGGTCCCATTTTTTTGATCATTGTTTTTATTTCTGTTTCTTTGGGAGACTGACCTAAGAAAACATTGGTGCAATCTATGTTAGAGAATGTTTTGCCTATGTTCTCTTCTAGAAGTCTTAGGATGTCATGTCTTCTGTTTAAGTTTTTAAGCCATTTTGAATTTATTTTTGTGTGTGGTGTATAGATATGTTCTAATTTCATTGATTTACACATTGCTGTTCAACTTTTCCAATACCAGTTGTTGAAGAGATTGTCTTGCCCATTGATATATTCTTTCTTCCTTTGTCAAAAATTAATTTTCCATTGGTATGTGGGTTTATTTCTGGGCTCTCTATTCTGTTCTATTGTTCTATATGTCCATTTTTCTGCCAGTACCATGATGTTTAGATTACTATAGCTTTGTAGTATTGTCTGAAATCTGGGAGTGTTATACCTCCTGCTTTATTCTTTTTACTAAGGATTGTGTTGACAAGTCTGGATCTTTTAGGTAAATTTTAGGATTATTTGTTCTAGCTCTGTGAAAAATGCCATGGGAAATTTGATAGGAATTATGTTTAATCTATTGGAGAAGGAAATGGCAACCCACTCCAGTATTCTTGCCTGGAAAATCCCATGGACAGAGGAGACTGGCAGGCTACAGTCCATGGGGTCGCAAAGAGTCGGACACGACTGAGCAACTTCACTTCACATGTTTAATCTATAGATTGTTTGGGTAGTATGGGCCTTTTAACATTAATTGCTCTAATCCAGTAGCACAGGATATCTTTCCATTTCTTTGAATCATCTTCAGTTTCCTTTATTAATGTTTTGTAGTTCTCAGTATATAACTCTTTCACCTTATTGGTCAGGTTTATTCCTAAGTATTTTATTTTATTTTTGATGCAATTTTAAAAGGGATTGCTTGTTTACATTCCTCTTCTGCTGTTTCATTGTTAGTGTAAAGAAATGCAACCAATTTCTCTATGGTTAATCTTGTATCCTGCTACATTACTGAATCCATTTATCAGTTCTGGTAGTTTTTGTTTGGAGTCTTCAGAGTTTTCTATGTATATCATACTATCTGCATAACTGATAATTTTGCTGCTTCCATTCAATTTAGGTATCTTTCATTTCATTTTCTTATCTGATTGCTGTGCCTAGGACTTCCAATTCTGTGTTGAATAGAAGTGGTGGAAGTGGGCATCCATATCTTGTTCCACATTTTACTGGAAAGTTTTTTAGCTTTTCACAGTTATTTATTGTCTGTGGGTCTGTCATAAATGGCTTTTATTATGTTGTTATATGTTCCCTCTAAACCCACTCCAGTATTCTTGCCTGGAAAATCCCATGGCCAGGGGAGCCTGGTGGGCTACAGTCCATGTGGTTACAAAGAGTAGGACATGACTGAGCGCACGCACGCACACACACACACACACACACACACACACACACACACGTTCCCTCTATACCCACTTTGGTAAGAGTTTTTATCATGAGTGAATGTTAAATTTTATCAAATGCTTTTTTTGCATTTATTGAGACTGAGCCGCATACACACACACACACACACACACACACGTTCCCTCTACACCCACTTTGGTAAGAGTTTTTATCATGAATAGATGTTGAATTTTGTTTTGCTTTTTCTGCATTTATTGAGACAATCGTGATTTTTGTCTTTTCTTTCGTTAATGTGGTGTATCACATTGATTTACATATTTTGAACCATCTTTCTGAACTTGGGATGAAATCCATTTCATTGTAGTGTATGATATTTTTATGTGTTGTTGGATTTAGTTTGCTTATATTTTGTTGAGAAGTTTTACATCTATATTCATCAAAGATAGTGGCCTGTAGTTTTCTTTTTTTGGTGGTATCTTTCACTGGGCTTGGTATCAGGGTGATGGTGGGTTCATAGAATACCTTTGGGAGTATTTCCTCCTCTTCAACCTTTTGGAAGAGTTTGAGAATAAACAGTATAAGTTCTTTGTATGTTTGGTAGAATTCACCTGTGAACATATCTGGTCCTTTACTTTTGTTTGTAGAAAGTTTTATTTTTATTATTACAAATTCTATTTCATTTCTAGTGATTGGTCTGTTCAAGTTATCTTTCTCGTCTTGATTCAATTTTGGTGGGCTTTATGTTTCTAAAAGGTTGTCCATTCATTTCTAATTTGTTGAATGTGTCGTCATGTAATTGTTTATAGTATTCTCTCTCTCTCTCTTTATTTTTGGATTTCTGTGATATCAGTTGTGATTTCTCCTCTTTCATTCATTATTTTGTTTATTTGAGTCTTCTCTCATTCTTCTGAATGAACCTAGACAGAAGTTTTTCAAATTTGTTTGCCCATTCAAAACCCAGCTCTTGTTTTTAATTGATACTTTGTAATCTATTTTAAAATCTGTGTTTTATTTATTTCCTCTCTAATCTTAATTATTTTCTTTCTTCTACTGACTTTAGATTTTGTTCTTTTTCTGATTCTTTTAGGTAGTGGGTTATGTTGTTTGAGATTTCTCTTGTTTCTTAAAGAAGGCTTATATCACTATGAACTTCCCTGTAAGAACTGCTCTTGCTTCATCCTGTATTTTGTATGGCTGTGTTTTCATCATCATTTGTCTGAAGATATTTTTTAATAAGTTCTTTGATTTCATCATTGACACAATGGTTTTATTTAAAGCATGTTGTTTACTCTCTATGAACTATTTTTCTCATTTCTTTTTCTGTAGTTGACTTCTTGTTTCATACCATTGAGGTTCAGAAAAGATGCTTGAAATAATTTCTGTACTCTTAAATTTGTTGAGGCTTGTTTTGTGTCCTAGTATGTGGTCATTCAGATTTCCTAGGTGGCACTGGTGGTAAAGAACCTGCCTGCCAATGCAGGAGACATAAGATTTGTGGGTTTGATACCCTGGGGAAGGGTATGGCAACCCACTCCAGTATTCTTGCCTGGAGAATTCCATGAAGAGTAGAACCTGGTGGGCCACAGTCCCTAGGGTCGTCAAGAGTCAGACACAACTGAAGTGACTTAGCACACATGCTTGCATGTAGTCAGTCATGGAGAATGTTCTTTGTACACTTGAGAAGAATGTGTATTCTGCTTTGTTTTGCTGTAGGGTGCTGAAAATATCAATTTAATATAAAGTGAAAAGTGAAGTTGCTCAGTCATATCTGACTCTTTGTGACCCTATGGACTGTAGCCTACCAGGCTCCTCCATCCATGGGATTTTCCAGGCAAGAGAATTGTAGTGGGTTACCATTTCCTTCTCCAGGGGATCTTCCTGACCCAGGGATTGAACACAGGTCTCCCACATGGTAGGCAGACAGCTTTACTGCCTGAGCCACTAGGAAACTCAATTTAATCTAACTATTGTATAATTTAGAATCTCTGTTGCATTACTGATTTTCTGTCTTGAAATCTGTCCATAGATATGAGCGGGTTCTGAAAGTCTCCTACTGTTACTGTGTTCCCATCATTTTTTTTTTCCCTTTATGTCTGTTAGGATTTGTGTTATGTAAATGAGGGCTCCTATATTGGGTGTATGAGCTTCCTGGGTGGCTCAGTGGTAAAGAATCCACCTGCCAATGCAGGAGATCCATGTTTGATCCCTGGGTTGGGAAAATCCTCTGGAGAGGGAAAAAGCAACCCACTCCAGTATTCTTGCCTTGGACATCCAATGGACAGAGGAGCCTGGTGGGCTACAGTCCATGACGTTGCAAAAGAGTCAGACATGACTTAGTAACTAAACAGCAGCAACAGATAACATATTGGGTGTGTATATATTGATGAGTGTAATATCACTTATATTGATTCTTTTATCATTATGATGTCCTTTTTCTTTATAGCATTCATTTTAAAGTTTATTTTGTCTGATATGAATTTTGCCAACCCTACTTTCTTGTCATTTCCCATTTCCATGAAGTATCTCTTTCTATCGTCTTACTTTGATTCTGTGTGTGTCCTCTCCTCCCTAAAGTGGGTCTTCTTTCAGTTCAGTTCAGTTCAGTTGCTCAGTCGTGTCCGACTCTTTGCGACCTCATGAAGTACAGCATGCCAGGCCTCCCTGTCCATCATCAACTCCCAGAGTTCACTCAAACTCATGTCCATTGAGTCATCATATAATAGGCTCTTGACTTTTAATCCAGTCTGCCACTCTTTTGTTTGGAGCATTTAGTCCATTGACATTTAAGGTAACTACTTGACATTTAAGGTAACATCACTTCATGGGAAATAGATGGAGAAACCGTGGAAACAGTGTCAGACTTTATTTTTGGGGGCTCCAGAATCACTGCAGATAGTGACTGCAGCCATGAAATTAAAAGACGCTTACTCCTTGGAAGAAAAGTTATGACCAACCTAGAGAGCATATTCAAAAGCAGAGACATTACTTTGCCGACTAAGGTCCATCTAGTGAAGGCTATGGTTTTTCCAGTGGTCATGTATGGATGTGAGAGTTGGACTGTGAAGAAGGCTGAGTGCCGAAGAATTGATGCTTTTGAACTGTGGTGCTGGAGAAGACTCTTGAGAGTCCCTTGGACTGCAAGGAGATCCAACCAGTCCATTCTGAAGGAGATCAGCCCTGGGATTTCTTTGGAAGGAATGATGCTAAAGCTGAAACTCCAGTACTTTGGCCACCTCATGTGAAGAGTTGACTCATTGGAAAAGACTCTGATGCTGGGAGGGATTGGGGGCAGGAGGAGAAGGGGACGGCCGAAGATGAGATGGCTGGATGGCATCACGGACTCGATGGACGTGAGTCTGAGTGAACTCCGGGAGATGGTGATGAACAGGGAGGCCTGGCGAGCTGCGATTCATGGGGTCGCATAGAGTTGGACACAACTGAGCGACTGAACTGAACTGATAGATATGTACTGCTATTTTAAACCTTGTTTCTTGTTGATTTTGTATTTCCATTGCATCCCTTTCTTTTACTTTCTGTTTTTCCTTTTGCAATTTGATTGTTTTCTTTGTATTATGCTCATATTTTCTTTTTTATTTTTGTGAATCTGTTGTATGTTTTTGATTTGTGGTTACCCTGTTTTCCAAGTATCTTACCCATTTCCTATATCTATTTCTTTTAGAACAGTAGTCATATAGCCTCATACACATTCTAGAAAAAAACCTGAACTTTTTCTCTCCTCTCCCACATTTTATGATTTTGATGTCATTTTTACATCTTCATCCGTTTGCTTCTTATTAGCTTATAATCACTTTCACAGAAATTGGCTTATTAAAGTATTTACTTTCCATTTATTTTTTTCTTTTTCCTATGGATTCTTGCTTCTTTTCTATTTATACAAGACCTTTAACTATTTCCTTTAGGGTAGGTTTAGTAATGCTGTATTTTAGTTTTTGATTGCCTGGGAAATTCTTTCTCTCTCCTTCTAAATGATAATCTTACTGGGTAGAGTACCTGAAGTTGCAGATTTTTCCCCTTCAGGACTTTGGATATATCTTGCTACTCCCTTCTGGTCTGCACCATTTCTGTAGAGAAACCAGCTGATAGCCTTAGTGGGTGTCCCCTTATAATGAACTCTTTGTTTTTCTCTGGCTGCATTTAGGATCTTTTCTTTATTATTCATTTTTGCAATTTTTATTGTCATATTTCTTGGTGTAGGTCTCTTTGGTTTACCTTGCTTGGGATCCCCAAGGTGGCAGCTGGGGCACACTATCCTGAAGCCGTCAGAGGCGAGGGCAGCACGTGGAGAAGGAGGTTACTAGTGCAACCCCCGCCACCTTTGCTTGCCACTTAACGGAAAATAGATTTCTCAGTTCCCAATGATCACAATGATTTAAAAAGATGCTCCATCGTATCGCAGATAGTTTCGAAAATTTTTAGTTAAGTGCTTTAAAGATGCATTTACATTGCAAAAGAACTTACAAGAACCAAGAACTTTTATAATTCTTTTCCTCGTATCTTTGTCTGTAGTGAATGTTAATAATCTTTTTATATTCAAGCATATTTTATCAATTTTAAATGTTTATTTCCATAATTTTCCTTTCTTTTATACATTGCATACACACTATCTTTGCCCATTTTTCCATTAATCTTTTAGTTACTAAAAGCTATACCTAGATCTCCAATTACAAACTGTTCAAGTATAAGGAGAAGCATAGAGATTAACAGAGCTGACACCTACATTTCACAAATGTTAAATGTTGCCATTTTTGTTAAGGAACTTTGTTTTTAAGTTTTGCATGTTATGCTGAAGCCCATATGATAGTCTCCCATCTGCCAATTTTCTTTTTGATTTTCCAGATGTAACCACTATTCTCAAATTTGTATACATATTTTCACCCATATTTTAATAATTTTATTAAGGAAGTATGCATCCATTTAAATATATATAGAATTGTTTTATATTTTAAAAATCTATATAACTGGAATCATACTGTACAAATCCTTCCAGGACTTGCTTTTGAAAATTCCTATTGTATGTTTGAGATTTTCCAGGTTGACCCTTCCACTTTTCTCCACCCCTTAAATTGCAATATTTGTTTGAGTATTACAGTTTATTCCTATTGATGGATATTCATTTTTCTTTCTTTTAAAAAGCCTTTTGGAATGACAAACAATATAATAATGATCATCTTTTTGTAACTCTCAGGTATACTTGTGTAAGAATTTATCTTTGATAGCTAACCATTATTAATATTCTGGCTTGTGGGTATCTAATCTTCATATTCATTATATATTACCAAATTGTTCTTCGTGGTGATTTTAATACTTCATCTTCTTGCCAGCTGTTTATTTTCCCATGTCCATACCAACAGTTTCTGGTATCGATAGGCTATTATGTTTAGTCTAACCTTTACTTACATCTCAGTAATAGGTAGAAAAAATAAGCAGAGAAAAAAATCTTTGTAATGAAAGACTGAATAATAGTATCGACTGCTAATTGACACTTAAGAAAATCTTGAACTTAATACACATGGGATATTCATCAAGATAGAGCATATGCAAAGGTAGAGGGCATTTTCCAGTTTTTTTCTCCTTTTCCTATAGCACTCTCCTCCTCATTCATTCTTGTCAGCAAATACTATGTAGCTTCCTACCTGTGAAACTTGAATGAGATATGGTTTCTAGTATTATAATTACTAATAAAGCAAAGTTTGCAGTAACCAAAAGAGAATCTAGTCATTTATTTTAATTCCTAAAGAGTTTCAAGATTATTTTCTTCTCTTCAAAGCAATAGTTCAGCCATGTCTAACTCTTTGTGACCCCATGGATATGGTCCATGAAATTCTCTAGGCCAGAATACTGGAGTGGGTAGCCTTTCCCTTCTCCAGGAAATCTTCCCAACCCAGGGATCGAACCCAGGTCTTCTGCATTACGAGCAGATTCTTTACCAGCTGAGCCTCAAGGGAAGCCCAAGAATATTGGAGTAGGTAGTCTATCCCTTCTCCAGCAGATCTTCCCGACGCAGAAATTGAACCAGGGTCTCCTGCATTGCAGGTGGATTCTTTACCAACTGAGCTATCAGGGAAGGCCCAATAACACAGAGTAAAGTTTATGGTAACCAATAGAGAATCCAGTCATTTATTTTAATTCCTAAAGAGTTTCAAGATTATTTTCTTCTCTTCAGAGCAATAGTTGGGCACTGTTAAGGTACAGTGAAAAAAATTTAGTTAGGGCTTAAAAAGCAAGATAATCATTTTTCAGCATATGGTGCTATTTATTATATAAATAGCAGTGCATTTCAACATTAAAATTAAACTCTTATCACTTCAAGTTTCTGTAAATTAATAAAGTTGTGTAAAAACTTGCCTTGCTATAACTTAATAAAGTAATTTCTATTTTATGGTCTTTAAGGTTTATTTTTAAATTTAATAAATGTGTGTTGGAGAAGACTCTTGAGAGTCCCTTGGACTGCAAGGAGATCCAACCAGTCCATTCTGAAGGAGATCAGCCCTGGGTGTTCTTTGGAAGGAATGATGCTAAAGCTGAAACTCCAGTACTTTGGCCACCTCATGCGAAGAGTTGACTCATTGGAAAAGACTCTGATGCTGGGAGGGATTGGGGGCAGGAGGAGAAGGGGACGACCGAGGATGAGATGGCTGGATGGCATCACCGACTCGATGGACGTGAGTTTGAGTGCACTCTGGGAGTTGGTGATGGGCAGGGAGGCCTGGCGTGCTGCAATTAATTCATGGGGTCACAAAGAGTCGGACACGACTGAGCGACTGATATTTATACATTTTTATCATTTTGCAGTCTTTTTTGTAGACTTTTTCTTGAAGTATAGTTGGTGTGCAATTTTATGTTAGAGGTGGATGATGTAGTGACTCAAATTTTTTAAAGATTATACTCCATTTTTAATGATAAAATATTGGCTATATTCTCCATATTGTTAGTATATCATAGTTTATCTTATACATAGTAGCTTGTGTTTCCTAATCCTTTACCCCTACTTTGCCCCTCCCCCTTGCCTTTTTCCATTGGTAAACACTGGTTTGTTCCTTATATCTTTGCTTCTTTTTTTTTTATTACATTCTCTAGTTTCTTGTTAGTTTTAGATTCCACCTGTGGTATAATACACTATTTGTCTTTCTCTTTTGTACTTATTTCACTGAACATAATGCCCTACTAATTTATCCATTTTCCTGGAAATGACAAAATTTCATTTTTTTTTTTTTTACTGCTTTTTTTTTTTGGCCTCTTCTTTATTCATCTGTTGATGGACCCTTAGGTTGCTTCCATATTTGGCAATTGTGAATAATGCTGCTGTGAACATTGGGTTGCTTATATTTTTTTAAATTAGCATTTTCATTTTTTTCAGGTACATACCTAGGAGTAGAATTGCTGGGTCATATGGTAGTTCTATTTTAGTTTTTTGAGAAGCCTCCATACTATTTTCCACAATGTCTGAACCAATTTACATTCTTGGTAACAGTATGAGTTCCCTTTTCTCCACATCCTCACCAGAGTTTGTTATTTTGCACAGTGTCTTGATCCGGTTGTCAAAGGTCAGACTTTTATTTGTGGATCATCAGTTCAGTTCAGTTCAGTCGCTCAGTTGTGTCCGACTCTTTGCGACCCCATGAATCGCAGCACGCCAGGCCTCCCTGTTCATCACCATCTCCCGGAGTTCACTCAGACTCACGTCCATTGAGTCAGTGATGCCATCCAGCCATCTCATCCTCGGTCGTCCCCTTCTCCTCCTGCCCCCAATCCCTCCCAGCATCAGAGTCTTTTCCAATGAGTCAACTCTTCGCATGAGGTGGCCAAAGTACTGGAGTTTC
>SJYT01070611.1:0-20966 GCA_006410635.1 Cephalophus harveyi | reverse complement strand
ATGGGGTAACCAGTTTAATGGACATGAGTTTGAGCAAGCTCCAGGAGACTGTGAAGGACAGGGAAGCTTGGAATGCTGCAATCTATGGGGTTGCAAAGAGTCAGACATGATTGAGCAGCTGAACAACATGAAGGTACCTGCGGGTTCAAGAAAGCAAGGAAGTATATGGGGGGGAGATAGAGCAGAAAAACGTAAACCATATTATGCTTCGGCATATCCCGAGGAGTTAGGAACTCCATCTAAATCTGCAGATATGTTTGGGCCCTCACTCCCAAATCCTTATGTTGAAACCTAATCACTAGTGTAATGGTATTAAGAGGTTGGGATAAAAAGGTGAAAGAGGAGAGTGAAAAGACTGGCTTAAATGTCAACATTCAAATTAGGTCATGAAGTCTTCACAAATAGGATTAGTGTCCTTGTTAAAAAGATTCCAGAGAATTCCATCACCCATTCCCTCATGTAAGGACACAATGAGAAGACAGTCACCTATGAACCAGGAAGTAGTCCCCCGCCAGATCTGCCCACACCTTAATCTTGGACTTCCAGGTTTCAGAATCATGGGAAATAATGTTTGCTTTTAAGTCACCAAGTCCATGGTATTTATTACAGTAGGCTGAATAGACTAAGACAAATCCTTTAACCACTGATAGGCATTAGTGATATCTCTAAGTAACATGTGTCTATGGCTAAGTAGCAAAGTCACCCAATCAACTGACCCTTGAAATCAAGGCCCATCATCACTTTCTGGGATATTACCAAGTCACCTCAGCAAATAAAAGTAGAGTTCTGTTAAATTTTCTTTCCTTGAAGGGGCATAGAAGACTTTCACTCACAACTCATTAGGAAGAATTGATCACATGACCACAAACACTAGGGCCAAAATTCAATCTTATCATGGAGCAGAGGAAACCAGAAACATTTGAGAAATCATAGTAATGACTACTGCAATAACTACAGCTCTGAGTCAGGTGAGTGGCAATCCAAGTGTGTAAACGTGCTTTAGCAGAATAGAGAAGGATATTGGAGGAGCAGAGAAAATTCCATACAGGAGGTGACACTTAGATTGGCCATTAAAATACTGGAAAGATTTACTTCTTAAAGAAAAGTGGGGAAAGGGTATTCCTGGAGAGGGAAGAGAACAACAAAGAAAGCTCCTGGCATAAAGGTGAAAGAGGAGAATGAAAAGACTGGCTTAAAAGTCAACATTCAGAAAACTAAGAACATGGCATCTGGTCTCATCACTTCATGGCAAATAGATGGGGAAACAATGGAAACAATGACAGACTGTATTTTCTTGGGCTCCAAAATCACTGTAGATGTTGACTGCAGCCATGAAATTTAAAAGAGCTTGCTCCTCAGAAGAAAAGCTTTGACCAACCTAGACAGCATATTAAAAAGCAGAGACATTACTTTGCCAAGATCCCTATAGTCCAAGATATGGTTTTTCCAGTAGTCATGTATGGATGTGAGAGTTGGACCATAAAGAAGGCTGAGTGCCAAAGTATTGATGCCTTCAAACTGTGGCACTGGAGAAGACTCTTGAGAGTTCCTTGGACTGCAAGGAGATCAAACAATGTATCCTAAAGGAAATCAACCCTGAATATTCATTGAAAGAACTGATGCTCAAGTTGAAGCTCCAATAAATTGGCCGCCTGATACGAAGAGCTGACTCATTGGAAAAGACTCTCATGCTGGAAAGACTGAAGGCAAGAGATGGGGATGACAGAGCACGAGATGGTTGGATGGGGTAACCAGTTTAATGGACATGAGTTTGAGCAAGCTCCAGGAGACTGTGAAGGACAGGGAAGCTTGGAATGCTGCAATCTATGGGGTTGCAAAGAGTCAGACATGATTGAGCAGCTGAACAACATGAAGGTACCTGCGGGTTCAAGAAAGCAAGGANACTGTGAAGGACAGGGAAGCTTGGAATGCTGCAATCTATGGGGTTGCAAAGAGTCAGACATGATTGAGCAGCTGAACAACATGAAGGTACCTGCGGGTTCAAGAAAGCAAGGAAGTATACGGGGGGAGATAGAGCAGAAAAACGTAAACCATATTATGCTTCGGCATATCCCGAGGAGTTAGGAACTCCATCTAAATCTGCAGATTTTGAGGAGGATCTAGTTACCTTCATCCCTACCCTCTGTAACTGCCTGTGATTATAGTGCAGGGGATCCAAGGACCATGCCATGAGACATACTAAAATACAAAGTGGGACAAGTAACTAGAGAGGGTCTAGAAGGAAAGCACTGGATCCAGAAACTCAAGATTCCTGTTTCCCTAGCTGAGGGTGGTCCCCACAATTTTGGGAAGGAAAAAAATAGTACTTTCAACCAGAGGAGATTCTTAGAGCTTTTGGTGGCAATATGAAGGACAGATTGAAATAAAATGAAAGCTTTTGACTTCAGAAGCTACTGTATTAACCTAGTACATAGTTAGTGAAAGCCTTAACTAAGGATGCTAACCTCAAGCTGGGATATACATTATTTAAAAAGTTAGAACTTCAACTAACAAAAGATTTTTTCAGATAGAAGTTATATCTTATCATTGACATTGTTAAGATTGCCAATGCCTGCTGCTGCTAAGTCACTTCAATCGTGTCCGACTCTGTGCGACCCCATAGACAGCAGCCCACCAGGCTCCCCCATCCCTGGGATTCTCCAGGCAAGAACACTGGAATGCCTAGAGATAATAAAAATCAGACTGGCTTTTAGTCAATTTTATTATTTTTCCAAAGGGTCTCCAGACTGTGCATGTCCTTATTGCCGCTACTTTCCTGGAAGACAGCTCTCACCACTCAACCTTTGGGATGCTTCTGGTGTGCAACCAGATTGCAGTTCAAGGAGCTTTGACAAATATATATATATATACCTCCATGAAACCAATAATAAAACCTCAATAAAAATATGAAATTTATTCATTAGCCAATGGATCTCTGTGCACCCTCCACAATCTCCACCCCTGGCCACTGATCGGCTTTCTATCACTATAGACTTGATTTGTGCCATCCAGAAATGGAATTATACATATTTTTTTCTGTCTGGCTTCTTTCATTCAGCATACTGTTGAGATTGATCCACAGTTGCACAAATTAGTAGGTCATCCTTTTTAATCCTGTGGATTCCATTGCAAAGATGCACCAGAATTGTTTATCTGCTCACCTGTTGATGAACACTTGGGTTGATTTCAGTTTAAGGCTATAATAAATAAAGCTAATCTGAACAAATTGTGCAGACATGAGTTTTACTTTTTGCAGACATAAAAACATAGGGCTGGTAAATTTGATGTGTCACCCATTAAGTGTATGTTAAACTTTACAAGAAATTGCAGAACTATTTTCCAAAATGATGCCATTCCATTTTCTCCCTAGCAACGTAGACATGAGTTTTACTTTTTGCAGACATAAAAACATAGGGCTGGTAAATTTGATGTGTCACCCATTAAGTGTATGTTAAACTTTACAAGAAATTGCAGAACTATTTTCCAAAATGATGCCATTCCATTTTCTCCCTAGCAACGTATAACAGTTTTAGCTGCTTCACATTTTACTAGATACTCGGTATCCTAAATTTTCTAATTTAAGCCATTATTCTGTATGTAATGGTATTCATTATGGATCCTTTCCTTTGGCTATAAAATTTTCATTAAATCAGGGACTTGTACCAGATCATCTTAATTCTTTTCATAACACTTTTGACCCCAGACGTAGCAAAGAGAAGAATTCCGCTGTGACCATTTATAAGGATAATGTATCTCTTCAATAGCAATAGATAGACTTGGTTTTAATGATGAAAGAAAAATAAAATTCTATAAGCTTCTTTTTGCTCAACCCAACATTCTACTTAGTAACTATCCAAAGAAAAGTGGACATTTCTGAAGTTCAGCAAAACTTCTTTTTCCAACCTCATATTGAACTTTCTTGTATAAAGCATTTGCTTTTCTCCATAGAGCTTTTCTTTCCCATATTCCATATAATTTTCTTCACTTTTTTTTTTTGTTTGAACTAAGATTAATAGACAAAAGAAATTTCAGAGGAAAATGAAGGGATACACCACACAATTCTTTAAGATTACGAAGTGGTTTTCTAAGGAAGATCTAAACCCAGCTGCTCCAGAGTAAGACAGAAAGCAGAGCTGCAGTTATACTACTGTAAATCAGCTAAGAACATTTCACTTTACCTGGCAACTAATGTAACACTTTTGAATTGTTGAAGAATCACATCCTCAGTTGAAGATGATAATTTGCTTCCTATGGGAAAACAAATTTGGACACACATAAACACATATTCAATATACTCTCAGCTGATGTCACTAAGGTCTAGGTATGGGTTTACACATTTCTGCATTTAAACATCTGGTGAGAGAGGCAAAAAATATTGACGCTGATAATAAAGCAATAAGCATAAGCTAACTGGAATATTCTCCTTCATGGATCACAGCCTTGTTATGGTGAAGGGGCTTGCATAACTCAGTGAAGCTATGAGCCTTTCCATGCAGGACCACCCAAGATGCACGGGTCATAGTGAAGAGTTCTGACAAAGTGTGGCCCACTGGAGGAGAAAATGGCAATCCAATCCAGTATCATTGCCTAGAGAACCCCATGGACAGTATGGAAAGACAAAAAGATATGAAACAAAGATGAGTTCCCCCCCAACCCCCGGTTTGAAGGTGTCCAAATAGTTTACTGGAGAATGGAGGGCAATTACTAATAGCTCCAGAAATAAGGAAGTGTCTGAGCTAAAGTGAAAATGATGCTCTGTTGTGGATGGGTCTGGAGATGAAAGTAAAGTCCGAGGCTGTGAAGAACAATATTGCATAGGAACTTGGAATATTAGGTTCATGAATCAAGGTAAACTGGATGTGGTCAAGCAGGAGATGGCAAGGGTGAACATTAACATCTCAGGAATCAGTGGACAAAAATGGCTGGAAATGGGTGAATTTTATTCTGATGACCATTATAGCTACCACTGCAGGCAAGAATCTGTTAGAAGGAATGAAGTAGCCTCCATGGTCAGCAAAAGGGTCTGAAATGCAGTACATGAGTGCAATCTCAAAAATGACAGAACAATCTTGGTTTGTTTCCAAGACAAACCATTCAACATCACAGCAATCTAAGTCTATGCCCTGACCACTGGTGGTGAAGAAGTTGATGCCCATCTGTATATAGATGGCCAAAAGCACATGAAAAGATGCTTAACATTCCCAACTATTAGAGAAATGCAAATCAAAACTACAATGAGGTATCACCTCACACAAATTAGAATAGTGAAAGTGAAGTCGCTCAGCCGTGTCCGACTCTTTGCAACCCGTGGACTGTAGCCCACCAAGCTCCTCCATCCATGGGATTCTCCCGGCAAGAATACTGGAGTGGGTTGCCATTTCCTTCTCCAGGGGATCTTCCTGACCCAGGGATCGAACCCAGGTCTCCCACATTGCAGGCAGACGCTTTAACCTCTGCACCAGCAGGGAAGCCCTTAAATACAAGAATACAGTCTCTCAGAAAACCTCCTATAGAGACACAGAACTTCAGACCCAAGTACTAACATCAAAGATTTCAAGGGAGGAAAAGAAGCCAGGTTGAAAGAAGGGGGAGGAAGCGGGAGGCGGGGGTGAAAGGGGTGGCCTTACAGACATCTCCTGCCACCTACAGATATCCAGGCATTATGGGACTTTTCCCTGGGCCTCCAGAGAAGGGAGGACCAAATTAGAATGGCCACTGTCAAAAAATCTATAAACAATAAATTCTGGAGGGGGAAGGATAAATACCATATGATATTGCTTATGTGTGAAATCTTAAAAAATGGTACAAATTAACTTAATTACAAACCAGAAATAGAGTTTCAAATGTGAAAAACTATCATGGTTGCCTGGGCAAAAGGGAGGAATAATTTGGGGAATTGAGATTAACATATATACACTACTATATATAAAATAGATAACTAATAAAAACCTACTATATAGCACAGGAAACTCTATTCAATACTCTATATTGACCTATATGGGAAAAAATCTAAAAAGTAGTGGATACATATATATATAATGGATTCACTTTGCTGTACAGCAGAAACTAACACAAGATTGTAAATCAACTCCAGTAAAATTTACTCCAATAAGTTTTTTTTAAAAAAACTTAGAATTGGAGCATAAAGATAAAAAAATTAGCATATATATTTGTAAAACATTTAAATAAATGTGATTTCCTAATGGCTTCATAAAATGTAAATAAAAATTAGTTTTTAAAAAGGGCTAAAGTTACTTCCAGATGGCATCAACTTATTCTTCTCCCAGTCTCTATGACAGAGAAATGAAGAAGTCAGGGTGAAGAGTTCCTTTTTCTCAAAAAATTACCTATGGAGGAATTCTACCCCATCTCCAACTTTCTAACAGTTACTTAACAAGAAAATCAATTCTTTGCAGTCAAGGAGGACAAAGAAAGTATGTTGTTGGTCTTTGCATTTTGGGGTGAACTTATGGGTGTAGCCGTCTTGCACCCAAGAATGTGTGAGGGTGCAAACAGAGTGATGCCCTGCAAAGCCCTAGACTGACAGCTAAAGCCGATATTCAGAAGATTTTGTTTGGGAGGGATTCCTATGAATTTATATTTCTTAGACCATTTCCCCTGTACAGTTGTGAATCAAACAAATGATCCTGAATTAAATGATTTTCTCATGTCTCCCACCTGACATTCCACAGAGTGCAGGTCTCTTCACAATTTGGCTCAAATTTCCTGGAAATTCAGCCGAAATTCAATCTGGGTTTGTGAACCTTGGCAAAGGATCTTGCTGGCCGCTCCAAGCTCCGCCAGCCGGGAGCGCGCACTGCCTTCCCAATCCGGAGGACCCAGGGGGCCAGCTTTACTGTGTGTTTATGTGGGTTCGCCTCCCCAACTCCAGGCTGACGTCTCCTTTCCTGAGTTCCAGATCTGCCATCCCTGATGTTGATCACCACATCCCAGGGGGAAAATAAAAATTCTAGGGCCATATTAATGATGAAAAGTTCTATAGCATCCTCCTCTGACGTGGCCAGTTTAATCTTGGGCTCCCTTCCGTTGCCGGTCCCCCTGGACAGCACTCTTACACATGGCTCCATCGTCCCTAGAGATCCCCTTAAGTGTCCTAAACACCCTTCTAAATGCCCTTCCCTTTACCACCTGCCTCACAACACTGTGAGGTAAGGGAGCTACAGTGTGTCAGTCCTATTTTATCATTTGGGGATTCTTGTAATAAGATAAAATGGTTCTCCCTATAGTATCTCTCCTTTCTTGAAGAATTTCAATCAGGGAGATTGCAATTTAAACCTAATTCTCTTTTCAAAATATAATTTGCCATCTCCTCAAATTAATAGTTACATTTAGAGCAATTGCAATTGTTATTTTATGAATGCATTAAATCCCAAAGTGTCTTTTTAAATGTAATGATTCAAAATTCCATGACAAATTAAGCAAGTGAAAATACTCCATTAAATTTGGGGTGAGCAAAAGACTGCTAAAACTTAAAAGCATAAATAAGTTATAACAAGTACAGCATTTTATCTTAACATAGAACTCAGTAGATGGACTATGAAATCTTTTAAAAATTCAAGAAGACATAAAAATTTAATAATTAAGGGTTAAAACTCAAATTGGAATACTCTTTTTTAAATTATTTATTTTTAATTGGAGGATAACTGCTTTACAAGGCTGTGTTGGCTTCTGCCATACATCAGCATGAATCAGCCATAGGTCAACATATGTCCCCTCCCTCTTGAGCTTCCCTCCCACCTCCCACCGCATCCCACCCCTCTAGAAAGTCACAGAGCACTGGGTTTAAGCTCCCTGTGTGATCGAGTACATTTCTGCCAGCTATCTATTTCATATATGAGAATGTATGCATTTCAATGTTATTCTAGTTCTCATCCCACCCTCTCTCCCCCCACTGTGTCCACAAGTCCATTCTCTGTGTCTGCATCTCCATAGCTTCCCTGCAAATACGTTCATCAGTACCTTTGTTATGAGTCCAAGCTTGCTCTGATCACTGCATGACAGGTCAGTAAAGCTGAGAGACAAAGTGTTGAGGCAAGAAATACAACTTTATGTGGAAAACCAACTGACTGAGAAAATGGTACACTGCTGCTGCTGCTGCTGCTGCTAAGTCGCTCCAGTCATGTCCGACCCTGTGCGACCCCATAGACGGCAGCCCACCAGGCTCCCCCGTCCCTGAGATTCTCCAGGCAAGAACATTGGAGTGGGTTGCCATTTCCTTCTCCAATGCATGAAAGTGAAAAGAGAAAGTGAAGTCGCTCAGTGGTGCTGACTCTTAGCGATCCCATGGACTGCAGCCCACCAGGCTCCTCTGTCCATGGGATTTTCCAGGCAAGAATCCTGGAGTGGGGTGCCATTGCCTTCTCCAACGGTAGACTAGAGTCTCCTAATAACCAACTGGTCAGGGCCTGGATGCCAGTTTCTTTTATGGATCATAGATGGGTGAGGTGAGGAAACAAAGTAATAAGACCATTTAATTCTTGTAAATATCTTCTAGAATGGCAAGCTTCAGGCCACGGGATGTCTTCATTTCACCTTCCCACAGTCCCTACAGGTGGGTGGGCTCAGGTTACCTCCCTGAGGCAGGCCATTAGCTATGGGCTTCCCTGGTGGCTCAAAGGTTAAAGTGTCTGCCTCCAATGCTGGAGACCTGGGTTCAATCCCTGGGTCAGGAAGATCCCCAGTACTCTTGCCTGGAGAATCCCATGGATGGAGAAGCCTGGTAGGCTACAGTCCATGGGGTTGCAAAGAGTCAGACACGACTGAGCGACTTCACTTCACTTTCACAATAACAGAAGCAGCAAGACAAGGGTTAAAGTCCCAGAAGCAGATCCAGTATGAAATCAAAATTAACCCTTATGGTTACACCATCTTTCTAGATTCCATATATATGCATTAATATGCAATATTTGTTTTTCTTATTCTGACTTAATTTACTTTGTATAATAGGCTCTAGTTTCATCTACCTCATTAGACTCAAATGCATTCCTTTTTATGGCTGAGTAATATTCAAAATGGATTAAAGATTTAAATGTAAAGTCAAAAACTATAGAGCTCTTAGAGGAAAACATAGGCAGTACACTCCTTGACATAAATCACAGTAAGATCATCTATGACCCACCTCCTAAGATTAATGGGAATAAAAACAGAGATAAACAAATGGGACCTAATTAAACTTAAAAGCTTTTTCACAGCAAAGGAAACTGTAAACACAGTGAAAAGACAAGCCTCAAAATGGGAGAAAATAATAACAAATAAAAACAACTAATACCCAGGTTTCCCACATTGGAGGCAGACGCTTTAACCTCTGAGCCGCCAGGGAAGCCTTAACAAAATGAAATAGTATCCCCTAAATATACAAGCATCTCATGCAGCCCAATACCAGAAAAACAAATAACCCAATCAAAAAGGAGGCTGAAGAAGACTACTTCTTTTCTGCTCCAAAGAAGACATATAGATAGCTAATAAACACCCAACATCACCCATTATTAGAGAAGCAGAATTAAAACTATACTGAGATATCTCCTCACACGGGTCAGAATGGCCATCATCAAAAGTCTACAAACAGAAAGTGCTGGAGAGGATATGGAGAAAAAGGAGCCCTCTTATATTGTTGGTGGGAATGTAAATTGATACAGGCACTATGGAGACCAGTATGGAGACTCCTTAAAAAACTAGGAATAAAACTAACATATGACCTAAAAATCCCACTACTGGGCACATACCCTAAGAAACCATAATTGAAAAAGACACATGTATCCCAATGTTCTTAGCAGAACTGTTTACAATAGCTAGGACATAGAAGCTGCCTAGATAGCCATTGACAGATGAATGGATAAAGTTGTGGCACATATATACAGTGGAACATGTTTTTCATTCAAAGAAAGAGTTCTCTGTCTCACAGCATACACTAAAAAGCCTTACAGGGAATTAAATAACAACAACAAAAGGAATATTTTCTCTTTTTTTTTTTTTTTTGCTTAACTTAGGCTTTACTAGCATAAAATACTCTAAAATTATTAAAAAGATGACTGGTTATATGTGAATTCAGGAAGGTGAGAATAAATAAATTTAAGAATGTCAAAATTACCACCAACAAAATAAACTGACAAAAGATAAATGGAAAGATAGACGTATACATAACAAAAAGAAGCTTCCCTGGTGGCTCAGATGGTAAAGAATCTGCCTCTTTGTGACCCTATAGACTGTAACTCCTCCATCCATGGGATTTTCCAAGCAAGAATACTGGAGTGGGTTGCCATTTCCTTCTCCAGGGGATATTCCCAACCCAGGGATCGAACCCAGGTCTCCCGCATTGTAGACAGATGCTTCCAAACCTAAAGATCGAATTGCCATTGCTTTTGTCTCCTGTATTGCAGGCAGATTCTTTACCTCTGAGCCACTGGCTTCCCTGAGAAGTATGCATAGCATATATAATAGCAATGGATATATACTTCCTATAGAAATTTCGTAAGAAACCATACTATAGTTGGTCCATAATATGGGATGAATTGGCCCATAAGGATATGAAATATGTATGACCTAAGAGTTTTATAACCCCTGGACTGTAGCCTGCCAGGCTCCTCTGTCCATGGAATTCTAAAGGCAAGAATACTGGAGTAGGAAGCTGTTTCCTTCTCCAGGGGATCTTCCTGACCTGGGGATTGAATCTGGGTCTTCTGCACTGCAGGAAGATTTCTTTACTGTCTGAACGACCAGGGAAGCTTCTTTCTTTAAAAGTCAGTGGGTATTGTCTAAAATTCAATATTTCAAAGAAAAAATAAGATGCAATATTTACCTACTATTAATAAATTTATAAATATTAAAGAAAAATACATAGTTGATGATGATACAAAATAGCCTTTCCTGTTTTATCTATTATTGCTGATAGTTTAAATTGGCAATTTCTGAAAAACAATCAGAAACAGACATTAAGAACTTTACAAATATCGTACTTTTTGACTTAGATATTCAAATGCCAGGCATTAGTTTTGCAACAATAAAAAGAAAGTATTCTAGGATGTAGATATAAAGATGCCCATTATAATAGCATAATTTTAGGAAAGGTTGAATTTCTTCATGGAAATATGTAGGCAAGTCACTGTCAGGAATTAAAGTTGGTAGGTAAAGACGCTTGCTTCATACAACAATTTTCATCCACACATTTTCATAGGAACGCTGGGGCCAGACATTCAAAGTTGTTAAAAAAAAAATATGTTACAAGGATGGCCCTGACTGAGGATAGATTTATATGAAAGGCCAATAAGGGGTTAAGGTTTAAGATCAATGAAAAAGCCTTTATATTATGATTATGTCCATTCCAGATCTTTGGTACTTCAACATGACTGATTGGTTCCACAGAAACTGGCTGCCCAAAAATATTGGTAAATGTTCAGAGCCAGGATACCTTCTGAGTTCACAAAGAAGGATGTACCTGTAGCCTACTGAAACTAGGATGATTCTTCCTCCCATTTGCCGAAACTATCCTGGTTTACTCTTCCTGTCTGGGTATAAATGTTTAATTAAGTGTCTCCTTTTACTCTCAAAAATCCCCCATTTTTGGATGATAAACTATATGTCACCCTAAAGACCCATTTAAGTAAATAAATACCATTCATTTTAATTAAATGGTGTTTTAACACAATGGGACATAGTAAAGAGCTTTAGATGGAATAGTTCAATGCACTTTGTTATGGTATTTGCTAAGAGCGCTGTCCATTATATTATGCTGTTCTCTTTGAGAACTTAGGAGAGGCATTTCTTTCAGGACTCATTAATAGTTTGGTCTTCTGGACTCAACTGTAGAGCTATAGAACTTTCCATTTTTATTGACCCACTGTTAGGTGCTTGGAGCCAACCAGTCATGGCCCTAGAGTTCTGGGAGACAAATTATTAGGTTTATAACTCACTGCTTTACCCCCGCTTTCAAACTGCAAATAGTCATTTTTCATTTTAAGAGTTTAAAAAGTATCATTCCAACCACCCACTGTGAAACAATATGATTTCCATTCTACACAAGATACATACTACTGTAAGAATGTAGGTGTCAGCCAGCAAACATTGTATTTGTGAGGTCACCCTTCATGGAGACCATGTCTTACCACTGTTGCATTGGTGATACACTCCCAGAGTGCAATCAAGAAAGGAAACCCATAGTTTGCATTATATTCTGCAGTTGATTGGGGAATTTTTCCTGTAACTAGTATTTCCCTTCCTTTATTTAGATCAGTTTTATTGGTTCCGCAGCCACAGAAAGCTTTCACTCCAGATGACACCTGGCAACTTCGTCTCGGGTCAGTGTAAGGATATGATATAATTCTTCCTCTATTGCTAGAAGGTAATAGAGGCAGCTATTGACAGAACTTCAAATAGCAGGGCAAGCCTGGGATTAACTAATGCCATTTTCAACATTGGTTGGCAAAAGGTAGAGACTTAGAAAATAGAGGGCTTATGCTCTCTTGCTCTGATTTTGTTTTCCTTCCTGGTATCTTTGGACTAAGCATCATCATTTCCTCAGCTACAAAGACACATATTTAAAGAGACATGGTCATACTGTCTTTGAACTTTTCTGCAAATTTAAAACTATTCTAAAGTAAAAAGCTTGCTTAAAAAAAAAAAAAGACAGTTGCCAGCTACAAATTGGCACTTGCCATCTATCTCTACAAAGATTAAATCAGGAGCTGCTGCAGCTGTCGACCTTCAACACCCCCTGAAAAACGTTGAAAGTTTAGGGTGGAGATCAGGAATGAGGTGCTCTGCTCTGCGAAAAAGTGGCAGAACAAGCCTTCAGATAGACATTCTCTGTACATTTTATAAGCTAAATTCTTGCATCTCCACATATTTAGAAGAGCACTAAAATCTTTCATAGTGACGTCTGCCCTTTGTGACTAACACTAACCTTCACAAGACTATTCTGAAAAAAAAAAAAAAGTTTGGTTGCATGTACTCCCCCTTCACCAAAATCACACATAGATTCACCTTCCCCCCAAGCTCTTTGGAGCAGTTTCTCAGAGTTATCTAAAGTGCTCTCTCCTGGGCTATAGTCCTCATTTTGCCCCCTAAAACTTAACTCACAACTCTTATGTTGCACATTTTTTCAGTTGATGCAGTGTATTTAAACAAAAAGAAACTAACACTCTGTGCTAGTTTTAATGCTGCTATAGAAACATTTGCAGTTATTTAAACTCCAAGCACATGGTAAGATCACCCTTTCTGGACCCCTGAAGTTACATAGGGCCATGTGACCACCCACCATCTTCTTAATGAATTGGGGCTGGAAGTATTTCCTGGCATTGCAGTTAGGTGCTGCTATAAGACATTGCTTTCCCTCTGGCACAGTGATTGAGAATATCCTAGCTAGGGGCTGTTCCACCACCCTGGATCTTGAGTAATAATGATCAAGAAGCAAAGCCCCATCGAAGGGCATGCACTGTGGTATGAACCTTTGCATTTCAAGTCACTGAGATTTAACGACTGCTTTTTCCTACAGCATAACTGAGTGTACACTGATGTTACATGCCAAGACTTCAGACAGAATGGTGGAATCTATTCTATCTAAAGTACACAATAGAATCCATAAAGCAATCCAGAACACATGGAATCCATGTACTCTATGCATGTATGCGTGCTCACAAGTGTGTGATGTTTATTAAATGGGTAATTAAGCACCATGCAAGAGATGTGGGTTCAATCCCTGCATTGGAATGATCCCCTGGAGAAGGAAATGGCAACCCACTCCAGTATTCTTGACCAGGAAATCCCATAGACAGAGGAGCCTGGTGGGCTACATGAGGTCACAAAGAGTCAGGCACAATTAGGGCGCGCACACACACATACACATGTTCTTGCTTATCCAGAAGAAATCAGGTTAACATCTATTAGCATGGACTAATTAATCACAAAGCTGCCTTTAATTATTATTAGTAGAAGTGTCTCAGTTCACACAGTAAATTATAAAGTCGTGACAAGGCACCTGCAAGTTTCTAGCAAATGTAATAGACTTCATAGTGGGCATTTTGCTCACAAACCTCCAAAACCTCCATCTTATTTTCCTACCTTTATTTTTTAATTTCCTTCATTTTTGCAGTTTATTTCAAACTCTCTCCATTTTCCTCTAATGTATTATTTTTAATTTCCCCATTGGGAAACTGATATAAATAATATATGTATAAAATTTAATTATTTAATTTTAAATTAATTTATTAAAATTTTATATTTGCATGTGTTTGGAGAATTATAACTTGACTTTCTTTCTTTGAATACTATTACATATCAGAAAAGCAGCCCCTTCTGGTGACTAATTAGGCCTGAGATTAACTACATAATGTGCGATGATGGTTGCATAAGTCAGGGCTTTTAATGACAAGCAACAGAGGTGGGTTCTGAGTTATGAAGAAGATATCAGGTAACTCACAGAATTATTGGAAGAGTTTGAAGCTAAAAGTAGCCCCAGAAAATCCTCCCAAATCTGGAACCTTATTTGGTGAGGAAGCAGCTTCAGCTGTTTGGCCCCGTTGCCATGAAGTGTGAAAAGTGTTGCTCACTCAGTTGTGTCTGACTCTGTGACCCCATGGACTATAGCTTGCCAGGCTCCTCTGTCCACGGAATTCTCCAGGCAAGAATACTTGAGTGGGTAGCCATTCCCTTCTCCAGGGGATCTTACCAACCCAGGGATCAAACCCGGATCTCCCACATTGGAGGCAGATTCTTTACCATTTGAGCCACCAGGAATAAACAGAAGGTTCCTATTCTTTACTTCTTGAGAGCTCCTGAATCAAATTCTGATGTAGATGTCCCTGACCAATATGCTGGGTGCTAGTGTTCTACTGCAAAAAAAAAAGACTGAAAAGGCAAAAATTTGGCACTTTTAGCAACTATAGTAAAAGAGAGTCTTCGTTCCACACAAAGATACATAGGATGGGGAATTAAATAAAACTCCCCTTGGCCTTTTGCTAAGGGTTTAGAGGCTGAATCAGAATAAATGAAGAATCAAAATGAACGGCAAATGTCTATTTTAGGCAATGAAATTCAGTATGGAACTGTGAGTGGTCATTGCAGTGTACACCCACGTGGCTGTAACCTACTCTTTGGTCAAATATCCAGAGCCCTGTTTATTCCCATGCACTGAGACCACAGCTGCTATTTGAAAAGCCAGATGTATTCATCCACTTCACACCCATGAGAAAGTTCTTTCTTCATTACTGATTGCATTTTGACTAAAAGGAAGGCAGAGAGATAACATAGCCCTCAACGGGGAGCTGAGGGGGAGAGGAAGCCCTGTGTTCTTTGCAATACCCTCCTGGAGTAGAGCTTCCATTACAAGGATCTGGGAGCAGGGAAGGAGAAAGAAAGTTGTGGCTCAAATGCCATAGACCTCTTGCTGTTCTTACTAAAATACAGCTTCTTGAATAAATGTTTATTTACTCATTAAATATAAATGTGCATCATCCAAGTACACTTATAAATGTATGTCCTTAAGTCAGTTCCCAGAGAAATTAAAATTTTTAGTGATTTTTTTTTTCCATTTATGGTTGTTTCATTGGGCAGACGTTTATGAAGCTCACCACTTCATCATTCCAGAAATCATCTTTCATTTATCTCAAACAGTTGTTTAAACTTCAAAAAGTTTTGATTAGCATGTCATATAGTCCCTTATAGCTCAGTCAATAAAGAATTTGCCTACAGTGCAGGAGACCCGGGTTCAATCCCTGGGTTGGGAAGATCCCCTGGAGAAGGAAATGGCAACCCACTCCAGTATCCTTGCCTGGAAAATCTCATGGACAGAGGAACCTGGTGGATTGCATTCCATGGGGTTGCAAAGAGTCGGACACGACTGAGCGACTCACACACACACACACACATACACACACACACACAGTTTATATTATAAAAACTTCCCAAAGTTGCAGGATGCTGCCTCCCTTGCCTTCTTCACGCTCGTGCTTTTTGTTCAAATAATCAATGTGAAAGAGCCTGAGAAATCAGTGATGATTTTGAAAAGAAAGGTGAAATATATCAATGAGTAATGGAAAAAATAGAGGGCAGGAGGAGAAGGGGATGACAGAGGATGAGATGGTTGGATGGCATCACTGACTCAATGGACCTGAGTCTGGGTAAACTCTGGGAGCTGGTAATGGACAGGGAGGCCTGGCGTGCTGTGGTTCATGGGATTGCAAACAGTCAGACATGACTGAGCGACTGAACTGAACTGAACTGAATAATGATAGTGAACAGAATAAGTGCTTCCCAGGACACAATGTGCCTGTATATGCCAATTTTCTGCCCATGTGGCTTTCCATTCATATCATTAAATTCAGAATAACAGGTGGGAACAGGGAACCAGCCCATATTACTGTAAGTGGTTAACTTGAGGGATAATTTTCATTCATTTAAAAGGATCCATAAATTAGTGTCATTCTGTGGACTCTCAAGATGCACAGTCTGACCTTATGACAGCATTTTTTTAGTCAACTTATGTCAAGTTCATATAAACCACTTTTCCCCTTTCATTTAGTTTAGTTCTTTGGTGATAAAAGGGTTTCAAGGCCAGAATATCAGTTTCTTTAGTTATTCAAAAGCAGCTGAGAACACATAAGTGGCTAAATTTTCTTTTAAGTCTTAGAACAGGTAAATGTTTTAGCCTTAAATATTGAAATTGCATGTGATCTAAATAAATGCTGTTCAAATCATGGTTCTGCAGACCAGCCCTGGCTCATGAACTGTTTGTTGCGGATCTGTGAAAAGCAAAAAAAAAAAAACAAAGTGAGAATCAATGTTTACAAACATTTATAGCAATTTGACAATGTAACTTTATTTGAATTTAGTAATAGCAAATTTGGGATTAATGTTTGTATGACTTTGTATTCTTGTTACTTAATCATTTTCATCATATTCTGTGAAACAAAACTGTTTTACAACAAGTAGTTTGAGATATTTGAGCATAAGTCTGTGCCCTCCTACATTCTCACCAATTCTATGAAGAATGATAATGTATAGTAAATGTAAATTTTCCCATTTACATTTTCCAGAAAATATAACTTTATGTTTTGCATCAGTTTTATATTGTTGTATAACAAGTTGCCACAAGCTTAATAGTTTAAAGCAATGTCCATTTATCACTCATAATTCTTTAGGTTAGAAGGTTGGCACTCATGGCTGTGTTCTTTACTTCGGGTATCCCATGGCCAAAATCAAGGTGTTGACTAGACTGAGTTCTTGGTGGGAGGCTAAAGGGAAAAGTAAACCCCCAAGCTCATTCTTGTCATGAACAGAGTTTAACTCTTTGCAATGGCAGGACAACGCTCCCTGTTTCCTTACTGGCTATCGGCCAGAGACTGCTTTCAGCTCTGAGACTCTGCCCATAATTTTTTGTCACTTGGCCTCTTTCATCTTTAAGCTAGTAACAATATGTTGAATCCTTCTGCTTCATATCTCTGACTTCCTCTTCTGTGACCTAAGCCACGTGGTTAGGTCAAGCCCAAGGGATAATCTCCCTACCTGAAGGGCAACTAAGG
The DNA here is from genome assembly GCA_006410635.1 of Cephalophus harveyi. Taxonomy (NCBI): domain Eukaryota; kingdom Metazoa; phylum Chordata; class Mammalia; order Artiodactyla; family Bovidae; genus Cephalophus; species Cephalophus harveyi. The sequence continues at coordinate 3,435 of SJYT01070611.1, read as the reverse complement.
TCCGTCTAGTCAAGGCTATGGTTTTTCCTGTGGTCGTGTGTGGATGTGAGAGTTGGACTGTGAAGAAGGCTGAGCGCCGAAGAATTGATGCTTTTGAACTGTGGTGTTGGAGAAGACTCTTGAGAGTCCCTTGGACTGCAAGGAGATCCAACCAGCCCATTCTGAAGGAGATCAGCCCTGGGATTTCTTTGGAAGGAATGATGCTAAAGCTGAAACTCCAGTACTTTGGCCACCTTATGCAAAGTGTTGACTCATTGGAAAAGACTCTGATGCTGGGAGGGATTGGGAGCAGGAGGAGAAGGGGACGACCGAGGATGAGATGGCTGGATGGCATCACGGACTCGATGGACGTGAGTCTGAGTGAACTCCGGGAGATGGTAATGGACAGGGAGGCCTGGCGTGCTGCGATTCATGGGGTCGCAAAGAGTCGAACACGACTGAGCGACTGAACTGAACTGAACTGAAGGGCAACTGTGCCATGTACTATAGCCTAACCACAGAGTAAAATCTCTCAGAGTCACATGCCCAGGGCTGCTGTGGCCATGTCCGTGGGGAGTTGGGGATGAGGGAATCTTTGAGGCCATCTTAGAATTCTACCTACCACATGCTCCACTCTCATATCTAAATTTGACAATCATTTCCCTTGAATTCTGGCCAACAAAGACTCTTGACTATTCAATAATATTCTTTTCATAAATCTACCCTTTGTTTGGAGGAGGTCTTTTTCTATATAAAATAGGTTAAAATTGTTTCATTTCGATGACCCAAATGATATTCACTAAACACCTCCTGTTTGAAAAAAATAGCACCTGCACCTGCATACTATATATTATAATGTCTCATTTCAATGTCTCAAATTTCACAGAGCATGGGAAAATAAAATCACTTCTTTAAAAGTTCATTTTTTTAAGTTTATTCTTTTTAAACAACATTTCCCATTAAGAGTTATTTCAAAGGAATGCCTGCGGTTTCTACTAACTTATTACATTGGAGTAGCATATGCATGCTCAGTCATGTCTGATTCTTTGTGACCCTCTGGACTGTAGCCCACCGTCCATGGGATTTTTCAGGCAAGAATACTGGAATGGGTTGCCATTTCCTCCTCCAGGGGATCTTCCTGACCCAGGGATTGAAACACGCATCTCTTACATTGCAAGAGTATTCTCTACCTGCTGAGCCTTCAGGGAAGCCGATTTATTATAGACCCATCCTTTTATAATGTAAACCACAGACTGTGATAAAGCATACCAGTTAGAAATATAAACAAATATAGATAACTTAAGTAATACTTTTCTCCCTTGTAAATACAATTTGCATCACTTAAAAGCTAGAATCAAAGGAAACTTATTTTTAGATATATTTAGAGCTAGAAGATGTAGCAAGCAAGAGTAACACTAGCTAATTAAATCAAATACCATCCATGATCTCTGTTAGCATTTTAGGGTCAAGATGAAACAAGATGGAAAAAGTCTATGATCCCTTGATAAGTATAACTTGCAACAAATTGGCAAACTGGTTGGAATTGAAAGCCAAAAATAGCAGTTTTGCTGTTTTTTTTTTTTTTTTTTGCAAAGGCTTTATAGCTTCACATCCCAGCTTGCATTACTCATTTTGTGAAATAAAGAGAAAACTATATTTTTTGAGAAACTTACTTTAAATAAATTACCCCACCAAATTGACCAGTTAAAAGAAAATATTCCATTGGTTGATGGCATTGGAAATTCTGTACAGGAAAAAAAGGAAAACCAAATATTTTTTGACACTGAGAATAATACAGTCAAATATAAAGTAATTGAAAGACTGCTGCTGTGAGCCGTGTCGTACACCAGGATTCATGACCTCTAGAGGAGAGGATTTCCATCCGGGGTCAGAGACGAAGCTTGATTAGTTGGAGCTTTTTGTGTAGCAAAGTTTTATTAAAGTGTATTAGAGATTGGGAAAACTTTTGACATAGGCATCAGAAGGGGACAGAAAAAGTGCCCCTGTTGCTAGTTTTTATGTCTGCTAGTGAGCTTCTAATCAGATAAAGGAAGCACCTCAAGGCTGAGGGAGTTCAGCAGGCCCCTCTTCCACAATATGCATTTTTGAGATAGGATGGCACACGGTGTGTCATCCCTGGCCATAACAATTGACATGAATACTGGTTTGTTGAGCCATTATCAGCCCAAGGCTTGAGAAAAGAAAAAAACAAAAACAAAAAGGTTAGTCTTAAGCAGAACAGAGAAGGGAAAAAAAGTCTGCCACTTGCAGGTTGTATTCTCCTGCCACTTGGGGACCTCTGGGCTTCCTACCTGCTACCCTCTCAGTAATAAGTGCAGTGAGTGCAACTTAACCTCTGCTTAGCATTGCGGCTGTTTATATTAAGATGAAAGCATCTAAACCAGTACCTTGTTTCTGAATTGTAGCTTAATGTAATTAACACTTTCTTCATTTTTCCATGTTGATATTTTTATCTAATTCATCTTACGCAATGCAATCAAGAGAACAAAAACTATAGCTCCCAGTCATAAAGAGCTGGCTTCAGAACACTGTGATTCTTAAATACTGTGCTTCACCATGGAGAAAATAGTTGTGTGAAGACAAAGTAAGATAGAGTCAATTTTTCATTGGATAAGCTCAGGCTCATGACCTTTGCCTACTGTCTGGATCAAAAAGTTTGCTCTAAAAAAAAAAAAAAAAAAAAAAGTCAGTTTTGTGCTTACTGATGCCTTACTCTATGTTTTGTCTTCTCATACATCTACAGGTAGATGTCCTCAGAAATTTGAATAAATATTTGACCATAAGATAAGCCAAGTATTGACCAATACTCAAGAATTATGAATGTACATGTTCCAATGCCTACGTGCATGCAAAGTCACTTCAGTTATGTCCAACTCTTTGCGACCCTATGGACTATAGCCTGCTAGGCTCCTCTGTGCATGGGATTCTCCACACAAGAATACCGGAGTGGGTTGCCATGCCCTCCTCCAGGGGATCTTCTGGACCCAGGGATGGAACTCGTGTCTCTTATGTCTCCTGCATTGGCAGATGGGTTTTTACCACTAGCATCGCCATGTTCTGATAACCTCCTATTAACCTTTAGAGAGGGTGCTGCATCCAATTTCAAATGTGTGGGCGGGTGCTTCCCCACCATCAATAAACAATGCTCCAACCCAAGCTGACTGTCCCTCGGTTCAACCCAATCCTGGCACTATTTACCCCAAAATAGCATCATATTCCCGGAGAAGGCAATGGCACCCCACTTCAGTACTCTTGCCCGGAAAATCCCATGGACAGAGGAGCCTGGTGGGCTGCAGTCCATGGGGTCGCTAAGAGTCGGACACGACTGAGCGACTTCACTTTCACTTTTCACTTTCATGCATTGGAGAAGGAAATGGCAACCCACTCCAGTATTCTTGCCTGGAGAATCCCAGGGACGGAGGAGCCTAGTGGGCT
>SJYT01070603.1:576836-618256 GCA_006410635.1 Cephalophus harveyi | reverse complement strand
GCCAACCCTCCTTGTCTTTTGGCTTCTGCTTGGATGTTCTGCCGACCCTCCCTCTCTTTTGGTTGACTAACAGCACTGATTTACAGCTTACGTCCACTCTCTGAGGTGGGCAGCTCCTATAAAAATCCATTTCACAGATGGGGAAACTGAGCTCCAAGCAGTGAAGCAGCCAGTGTGAAATCTCCCAGCTGGAGAGCGTCAGGGCACAGTTCAAGCCGGGTCTGTGGAACCCCAGAGCCAGGACACTTAGTCATCACGTCCACGGCCTGCTCACGATTGTCCCCTCTCCTCCCCTCTCCTGGGACTATTGTAGACGTTAGTGTCACCTCATCAGAGAGGCATGCTCCACTCAGCCGTGTACAGACAGCCCAGATCCAGGCATACCCACAGACGCACACCCAGACATTCACCCTGCCAGGCTGTCTTCTTTCTGTCCTTGTATAATCCCCTGCCTGCCTCTGTCTGTCTGTCCTCCTGAGTCCCTGGTTTTGTGGCTGCAAATCCCCACGTGTTATCACTAACCAGCATTTGCCTCGGAATGGCTTGTGTTGGCTTGCACCGTGATGAGAGCCTGCCCTGTGTCTCTCCAGTCTGTGTCTGCCCGCGTGGCCTCTGACAGCTGGCCACTCAGGCCGAGGGGGTGCCGGGTGGTGCCTCCCTCGCTCCCAGTCCTTTCTCTCTTGGTCGTAGGAATGCGGCTGTCCTGGCATCTGTGTTGTGTCGGGGCCGCCTGATACCCACATCACATCTGCTCACAGCATCCCCGGCCCCTCTACACCCCTGCCTTTATTCTCTCTACGGAAAACCACTCTGCTAGCAATAGGAAGACAAGGGCCGTCCTTGACCACGTGGGGGAGTGGCTTGTGACATTGGAGGAAAGCTCTGAATGCCCCCCGAGGTGCCCCCAGTCCCTCCCGTGGCTCGGTGGCCCCCCAGGAGGAGCGCGGGCCAGGAGGGGCAGCCGTGGGCAGGGCAGGCAGCAGGCGGCACCATCTGCAGCCATCCTTTGTGCTGGCAGCCGAGCGGCCCCTCCATCGCTGTGATCCGCTGGGCCTCGTGCTTGGCGTGCAAATGAGGTTCCAGATGCCCGGTGCCCCCCCGCATAAGAAGCGGTAACTAGGGGCCTGGGAGAAGAATGGAGCAATCTGGAAATTCATTTCTGTTTGTTCCAGCCTCGATGAATAGGCCGCTTCCCGCTCCAGCTGTGGCAGATGTTTGCCGGGCACCCGCGTCGGGGGCGTTTTGCCGTGGTTTCTGGGCAGACAAAAGCCAGGGTGGGGGCCTCTCCTCTCTGGCACCCTCCTCCCTGAGCAGGTGGTGGCCTGGTGAGGCCCCCAGAGGGGGCAGGATGCAGCTCTTAGACACAGCTCTGCCACTGATCCCCTCTCCTGGAGGGAGAAACAGGTGCCCAGTTGAGAAGGGCACAGATTGTATGTCAACCTCACTTGCCTCTTTGAGCGTCTTTGCCCACCGCAGAGGCCAGGCAAAAATACTCAGTGATGCTGGTGGGACCCCTCACCATCCCACCCCCATCCCCACAAGAACCACCACCCTTCCTTCGCCCTTCGGTCCCCAGCAGGCCGCTGGGAGCATGAGCGCCTCCCTCCTAGCCAGCACTCAGCACGGCTGGATGGACAGTGTTCTGCTGGTCCTAAAAGCTGCCTCCTGGCCCCTGCCCACCCGGTGAGGGGCAGGAAAGAGCCTGCTGCCCCTCAAGATGCCGGGCCCCACTCTCTACACTCCTGATAGAGCCTCCTTGGGCCAGGGGCCCAGCCTGCCTCTCCGGGCCTTGGGCTACCAGGGGTGCCTATCTGAGGTCTGGGTGGTTTGAACTGGCAGCCCTGTGCCATCTCTCCTGGGCCTTGTGTGTCTATGCTTCTCCCCTATCGCACACTGAACACGGTAAAGGGTGTGACTCAGAAGAAGCAGGAGGAGTTTCTCATTGAGTCAGGGCGCTGGAGACCGTGGCCACCTGGTTTGGGCCCTTTTTTTTTTCGGCTATGTTGGGTCGTAGTTGCCCTGTGACATGTGGGATCTTAGTTCCCTGACCAGGGATCAAACCCATATCTTCTGCAGTGGCAGGCGGGGCTTTTAACCACTGGACCACTAGGGAAGTCCCAGTTTGGGCCTTTTGAAGAGTTTCATCTTCTCCCCCACACTCTGGTTCAGCCTTGGGCTGCACCCACCAGGATACACAGCAGGGGCACCATCTGAGTGTCTGCCCCTCCCCGCAGTGGTTGCTGTGAGCGGGTGACTTCCTCTGCCTGAGCCTCAGTCCGCTGATCTGTAGCATGGGGAGAACAGCTGATACCGTGGATCACAGGGGATAGATTCAAAAAGACACACAAGCGTGTTGCACAGTGCTCAGACGGCAGACCCTGGAGATGAGCTAGTGGGCTCTGCGCCCTATCCTGCTTCAGCAGGCTCCTGACCCCCTGACAGTCGACTCCTCAGAACAGTGATTAGTCTGATGGCAGGAATGGGGCATCGGCTGGGCTGTGATCAACCCATTTTGCTGCCGCAGTCTCCACAACTTCCCCTTCCCCCGACCACAGCCGTGGAGGAAAGACAGGGCATGAGTCATGACTCCTCTTTCCCTGCCAGCAAACCGAGGCCCAGAGAGGGTCTGTGAGTTCCTTAGGATCACTCAGCGAGGTGGTGACAACCCAGCCTTCCTGACTTCTGACTCCTTCCCCAAACCTCAGCTTTTGGACTGGCCAGGAACACCGACCTTGAGGGTGCTTCTGGCCTCTAGTGGCCTCGCTGGCACAGTTCAGGATGAAGGAGAGTTCTCCCAGCCCCCAACGCCTAGCTTATTCTGGTAGCGCTTCCTAGTTTCTGAGGCCTCCCCAAGCCCGGGCGTGAAGGGTTCTCCTGTGCTGCTGCCTTGGGTGCCCCCGGCGGACTCTGGCTCGGCCCCTGCCCCCCGGGCCACCCTGGGCCCTGGAAATCCTTTGTCCTTTCAGGCGTCTGTGCCCAGTAGCACAGAGCCCCGTCACAGGGTTGCCCGGAGGGTGGGTGTACCTGTGTTCTTCGGGGCACTTTGGGGGGGAGGAGAACTCTGCAAACACTCCTGGGAACAGCAACAGGTTCTAGGAAGGATCCAGATTTTGTTTAAACCTTGTGATTTTGGGGTCCCACTCGTGGGGGGGAACCATGTTGAGCTGACTGTCCAGAGTCCGAGGGTGTGGGCCTCACTGAGATGTGTGGGGGCAGCCAGCAGTTCCTAACCTGGGCACACGCCGGTCTGTGCCTGGCCTCCGGCCTCGCCTTGGCCCTGCCTCTGCGGTCCTCTCCCTCTTGACTCGCCCCTCTTTGCCGTTACACTCTGCCCTGCTCTGATCTCCTTCAGCAACAGCAGCTTTTCGGTCCTCTTTCCTTCAGATGTTTATTCCACTATACAGGCAAGAATACTGAGAGGGCTAGAATACCAGCGTCGAGGTGGGGGCACAGCCTGCGTGGGGAGCGCCCAGCCTGGGTGGGCGAGATGGGCCAGGCGCGGCCAGGCGCAGTGGCCAGTCACGAGCTCGCTGACCATCCTGTCCTTCCTTGCAGCCCTGCTTTCCTCCTGGTGCGAGGAGCTCGGCCGCCTGCTGCTGCTCCGACATCAGAAGAGCCGCCAGAGCGACCCCCCCGGGAAACTCCCCATGCAGCCCCCCCTCAACTCCATGAGCTCCATGAAACCCACTCTGTCGCACAGGTGAGTGGGCGTGCGCCACCCGGGGTGGGGCCAGGTGCCGCTTGGGTGGGTGCTGCACAGCCCCCCCTCAGGCCCCCAGGTCTTGGACATGTCCCCAGGTGAGAGAACGGGGGTGGGGCCCCTGAATATCGGGAGGGCAGTACATTTTCTAAAATCCGGGTGTCGTATTTTAAATCCTCATGGGTGAGTGCTATTTGTCCCCCATCAAAACAGAAGTTGAAAGTGCCATCTTATCCAGCCTGACTGCTTGATCCCTTCAGTGGAGAGCTGTCACTCCTTTCGGTTCTAGACTTTCGGTAGAACGTTAGCATCCCTAAACCCAGAGCCTTCCCTGTTTCCTGGGCAGAATCATAGGCAGGGCTGGAAGGCATTCAGGGAAGGTCACTGGGCTGAAGGTCACTGCCCAGGCCACCCAGGCGGGAGTCAAGGGAGGCTGGGCCTTCAACACGGGGCAGGGCCACAGAAACCCAGCATCACAGGTGGTACTGGGCCTGCCAGAGGCACCAGGCACTGAGGAGCTGGCCAGTCTGCCCTCCACCAACCCCAGAGGGAGCACGTGGTCAGGACCGGCCAGCGTCCTAGTTAATTAGCTCGCAGGTCCCTCGCTGAGCAGGGCTGTTCTCTCGGAGCGCTCCGCAGGCTGACTCTGGAACGGCAGGGCCTGCTGTGCTGTCTGCTCTCCCAGTGCGAGTCCCTGATGACCACAGGGAGGGGCGTTAGCAGTCGGCGCTCCAGACTCATTACCCAGCCTGACCGCAGCACCTGCAGCCCAGAGTGCGCTGCAGGAGGCCTGGGTCACACCATCAAGGCGCTGCCGGGAAGTCGGGTACTGGCCATGCTCATAAATCGAATTAGAGGCAATTGTTTCTTGGAGCCGAAAGGGGCGCTTAGAGCTCCTCGGGTCCAGCGCCTGCTCAGACAGGATGGGGGTTGGTTCCTTGCCTCACTCTGAAGCGCTTTTCCCCACCTAGCCCCCACCCCTTCTCAGGGTCGCTGCCTCATTGCACCCTCCGTCTGACAGCTCAGACGCTTAGAGCAGCCCCCTTCTGTGGCTGTTTCTGGGGGTGGGAAACTGTTGGACTTTTGGGCCAGGGTAGTTTTTTATGGTGCAGGACTTTGTGGGGCATGTCATGTCTTGGCTCAGTTCCTATAGTGATCCCCCCAGGCATTGCTTGCAGAAGGCAGTGGCACCCCACTCCAGTACTCTTGCCTGGAAAATTCCATGGACGGAGGAGCCTGGTGGGCTGCAGTCCATGGGGTCGCTAAGAGTCAGGCACCTCTGAGCGACTTCCCTTTCACTTTTCACTTTCATGCATTGGAGAAGGAAATGGCAGCCCACTCCAGTGTTCTTGCCTGGAGAATCCCAGGGACGGCGGAGCCTGGTGGGCTCCTGTCTATGGGGTCGCACAGAGTCGGACACGACTGAAGCGACTTCGCAGCAGCAGCAGCAGGCATTGCTAAAGGACTCTCACACGGCTAAAGGACAGAGATATCCCCTGTGGTTGAGAACCACCCCTCTCGAGGCCAAACCCTCCTTCATCCACCTTCCCCCGCTTGACCCCGGCCTGGCTAGAAGCCGCAGGTCTTCTCCGGCTGAATGCTGCCAGCCGCTGAGCACAGGCGGTGCAATCCAAGCCACGCACTTTGCATTTACCCTTGTTACCTTTTAGCTCCTTAACTCTCTGTCCTGCCAGAATCATCCTGCCTTTCACCATCCCACATCTCACATCCGTCGCAGCCACCCCGCCTCTGAGCCGCTTCAGTAAAGCTGCTGCTGCTGAAGGCAGGCCAGCTCCTCTGGAGACCTGCCACAGACCTGCCTGGCCATGACCACAGCCAGCCCTTGGCCAGGTCTTAAACCGTGAGACTGCCTGGTCCTGGGGTTAAACAGATGAAGGGGTCTCTGCTCCAGGAGCTGACTCTCGCTGGTTGGGGAAGAAAGACTCGGTGAGGCAAAATTGCAAGCTGGCAGATCAAGGCAAAGCTAGGGTTTGGTGACAGACAGGTTGGCTTTGGGGTTGTCTAGGAGGAAGGTGGCCAGGCTGAGACAGTCAAGAGGCTGCCCAGAGGAGGTGGACCTTGACCCTGAAGGACTTGGACCTTGACCTTGAAGGACTTGGACGGCATTCCAGAATTCGATGGCTTTTTAAAGAAATGCTGTGACTGAAGAGCCACTGTCTCCCAGTGCATCCGCTTCAGCCTCCCGTGCATGCCCATGGGGTGCTAGAGAGGGCAAAGCGGTGGCCTCTGCGAGAAGGGAGAGCTCTGCCTGCGGGTAGACTTGCTAAGTGTTGACTGAATAGCAGCACAGCAAGGCAATGGGCGTTCTGGGCAATATCCTTCACTCCAGTGGCAGAACTGGGAGGGAAACCCCAGTGGGACAGCGACTTCCCCAAGAACCCACAGCCAGGAAGGGGCCGGGCAGTGAACCACACACAGCGCTCTGCCCTTCACCCTCCTCCCCGCTGGCCATTCAAGACTGGTGACACGGTTTCTAGTCATTAACCCGATCCTGATCCACACCTCGCCCCATTTCCCAATTGATAGTGGGGCAGTTGAGACCAGAAAGAAGTGTCATGTGTTGAACAAGGTCCAACCCATGTCCCTTCAGGCCAGAGCTGTTCCGAGGGCACGTTGTGGCCTGTGATTGGAGAGTGGCTGCTCTCTGCCTATAACTTCGCGAATTTCCTCCAGGTGGTGAGTCTCTCATTTTTAGAGAAACTCCACTGGGGTGCCTCACCTTCTAAGTCCCTTCTGTAATTTCCCAAACGAGAAGGAAAGGAAGTGGAAGAGAAAGTCAGGTGCTGTCACAGGAGGAAACTCTATGCCCGCCCTCCTCCACAGCTGTGTCTGCTGACTTAGAGGGAGGAAGCTCCTCTCTGCCTTTCATTAAGGAGACTTTGGGTGGGGGTGAGCTTAGGGGCCCTGCGTGTTCATGATTCGGTACTTGGAGGTGTGTGGCTGTTCCAAGATGCAGGGTTCCTTGTCTGAATTCTCTGAGGACAAGCAAACAGGAAAGGGTGAGGGAGCCAAGATGCTCGAAGTCGCAGGCTGTTGGGGAGGCTGTGACTGTTGTATTTCTGTAGTTCAGGCATCCCGGTCACATCCATTACAGGCCAGGGAAGTCAGCACAGCAGCCTCACTCTGTGAGTCGGAGCCTGTGCCTCTGACCTCTGGAACCAGCTTCTGAGGATGTCGGCAGTTGGGAGGACCCTGGGTACCCACACGTCTGGCTGGAGCTCAGTGGTTTGTGGAGCACTGTGGGTTCGTCCCTGTCTGGTCCTGACCACTGAGCTGTCAACGGCCGTCCTTCCACTTTCCAGATGCCCGCAGAGTGCTGCATAGAAGGGACCCGGGAAGGGTCAGTCCAGGGCAGCTGGGGCCTCAGGCCTGGGGCCAGGCAGCAAGATCCCTTAATAGTCCCTGCGGTGACCCAGACTTGATGCCTACAAAGATTTCTGCCTTCTCCCAGATTTTTAATGAGTGACTCAAAAAGGCATTGTGATTAACACATTGTCCTTATGCAAATCAGTGCCACAAAGGTAATTGAAAGCCTAATAAATCTTGTTTACACTTTTAATTTGATTACAATCAAAGTCCACCAGAGCTGGGGAAGCCTCCAAGACCAGGGGGCTACACCCTTCCTCTTCCAGGTGAGGGGTTTGCAGCTCCCGGAGGGGAGTTTCCTGGGAGGGGCCTTGGGGCCAAGCTGCTGGGCATCTAGTTTCAGCTCTGCTGTCTCCTAGGTGGGTCACTTTGGGTTGTTCTGTAACCTCTCTCTCTGCCTCAGTTTCTTCATATGTAAAAATGGAACAACCGCAGCACAGGACTTGACAACACACTTGTCACCATGCCTGGGCACAGGTCGCTCCACGGACTAGTCATTATTCTCTGAATCCTCAGCCGGGTGCCACCAGACTCAAATGTCCTCATTCACGGCCAGCTCACAAAGAAGGAGTCTAGTAAAGCTGACCCTGGTGCTTGTCTTTCCTTGGTACCATCACACCGCCTTCACAGCTTTCATTTTTAGCTCTTTTTTTGCACAGCCACACCGAAAGCTGTTTGTTATAGATCCCCCTCTTACCCCCAGGAAAAAAGAAGCAATGAAAGGGAGGTTGGAGGATCTATAAATCCTGCTCCATCAGTTTCAGATTGCCAAGATGCAAGGATCTTTTCCTTTCCTCCTTCCTCTGGAAAAAATTTAAAACCCTCTAATACGCAGTTAGCTGCACAAGTTCCTCTCCGAGTTTCACCACAGGGAGGGAAGGAAGCGGTCCCCAGTAATTGTGATGATGGAGAGCGCTGTTAATGGTCCCCCTAAATTAAAGAGGGTGGGAGCTTCAGCTCCTCACTGGCTTGGTGTTTCATTAGTGGTAATGCTACAGCCTTGCGCAGAGATAGGACCAATATAGCCAGATCAGGGAAATTAATTAGGGTCTGACAATAGCCTTAATAGGAATTTGTTATTTCCCCCAAATAAAGTGGCTGTTAGAAGTACAAGGGAGGAAATAACTCAGCCCTCCCTTCTTCTTCCCTCCTTGAATGTCTGTGTAGATACTTTCACAGGAGGTGCCTAAGAACTGACAGTCATAGCTCCCTCTTTACTCATTTTCTCAAATTTAGCAAACATCGGTCAGTGCCCATGGGGCTGGCAAACAGACAGATAAACTGTTTGCTGTAACTACAGTGTGAAGAGCTCTTTGTAAAATATATGAAAAAAAAAAAAAAATGCTCTGCTCCGTTTAGTTTACTCCAGGGTTCAGTCCAGGTGCATGAAGGGCAAGGGCTCCACAGGAGGGAGGGTGTCCCTGTCTCTTATACACATCCCATTGATAGCCTATTTGCAAAACTTCTAAGCACCATCATTGTATCATCAAATAAATATGAGTACTTTCATCCCATTTGAGCTGGAGAAATGGAGAGAAAGGCATAGGTACAGCTGAGCAGCGCCTGGCTGCAAGGCATTGGGCTAAACTTTACCTGTATTTGTATGTTTTATCCTAAGAGAGTATTAGTCCCACTTTACAGATGAGAACATTGAGGCTGACTTAAGTAACATTTCTCAGGTCATAGGAATCATCAGTGGCCAGCCATAGTCAAGGTTTGACCTCAAAGAATCTTAAGCTCAAAGCCTAGATAGTTAACCACTGGGCTGAGAAGCCTCCCTCTGCCATTTGAACATTAGCTAAAAAAAGTTTAGTCAGAGCCCTTGAATATCTGCCAATACACTCAGTCCAGGCCAAAGCTAGTGATGTGATGTATTAAAGTGTTTTTTCCTGGGACACTGTTTGGGTTTCGTCTGCAGCCAGTCTTTGAAGCATAACTTTATGTCCCCTGTATGCCCTCACTGGGTGGCTTCTGAAAGACAACTTCCCCAAGAATTTTTGGGAAGCTCTGCCCCTTCTTGGAGTTCTCATGGACTTCTGGATCGCCTTTGTAATGTGCACTTGCTTGCATCATTGCCATCTTTGTAAAGGGAAGTGCCACCTTACCGGACTCTAAGCTCCCTGTTCTTGTTCAGTTCTAAGTCAGACCCGACTCTTTGCCACGTGATGGACTGTAGCACCCCAGACTTCCCTGTCCTTCACCATCTCCCAGAACTTGCTCAATCTCACATCCATTGAGTCGGTGACGCCATCCCACCGTCTCATCCTCTGTCGTCCTCTTCTCCTCCTGCCTTCAATCTTTCCCAGCATCAGGGTCTTTTCCAATGAATCAGTTCTTTGCATCAGGTAGCCAAAGTATTGAAGCTTCAGCAGCAGTCTTTCCAATGAATATTCAGGGTTGATTTCCTTTAGCATTGGCCAGACCCTCTGTCAGCCTTTCCTTCAATTAGCCCTGTGAGACTGGGAGCCTCAGATCCTATGAGAGGCATCAGTTGAGCCCACTTCAAGGGATCACATGCGTTCTTGGGTGAAAGTCCCTTCACACAGTTCCTTGCATGTAAAAGCCTCTCAGTGAATCATAATAACGATACTAGCAGCCAGTAGCTTCAGGCTGCGGGAGGTGTGCTGGGCCTTGCCTTACCCACGTGAGCTCACTCAATCCTCATGACTGCCTCTGAGAGAGGGGCTATTCTTATCCCTGGGCGTGGTGAGGGGTGGCCTCAGTGGACACAGAGGCATCGTGAGAGTGTAGCCACTTCATTAGCTTTCTTCTGTCCCCCTCCCTAGAGGGTAGGGCCTCTCCCTTCCTGAGTGGCAGTGCCCATGGAGTCACAAGCACTGTAGGTGGTCAGCAGCCAGGCTGAATGAGTGAATGCATTCATTCATCCTCAGACATTGCTCTGGGGGCTGGCACAGAGGGGTGGGGTTTCTCTTTGGCCCTTTGGTTAGTAGAGGCTTCCTGAGCCCTGCAGGTGTGTGAAGACACCATGCCAGGCACAGGTAGCCAGAGAACTCAGGGCTCCTGGGGCAGAAGGAAAAGGGCAGGGAGGTACTCGGGCCCCAAGCATATGAGGACAAAGTGGAGCTCAGGTCAGTGGATGTGGTGAGGGCTTCCTGCTAGAGGCGGCCTTTGGAGAAAGAGACTAAAGATGAGTGACATGTTTCAAGGTAAGGATGGAGCATCCCAGGCCTACATCTGGAGGCCCAGGGGTAGGGGAGTGGCTGCCCTGGGTTGGGCCTCTGCAGGTGGGGCAGGTTTGGCTAGACAGGGCTGGGGCTTGTGGCCTGAGACCAGGCCATGCCGGATTGGAGGTGTGCAGAGCTGGGCAGGACTACTCAGAGTGGGTTCTCAGATCCCGGGGGGCCTCCCTCTGAACTGAGATCAGCTATGGACAGGAGGAGAGCGGTGGTTCCCCGTGGGCAGCCCTGAAATGCCAGGGACCTCTGACCCAGGCTGAGCATGTATGCTGGTGAAATACTGCTTGCGGAGGAGGGACATAGCCTCAGGGTACCCCCAGGCCCCTTGACCTCCTCTTCATTACCCTGAGCCCCTCCCACCCTGGTTGGACCCGGGAGCCTGGCTTGCCCTTGATGCTGGGGCCCTGGGAGCCAAGCGGGCCTCCTCCCCTCCCCCGACGGCAGTGTCTGAGTCTGGGCAGAGGCGTCGGCAGGGCTGACTGCCACCATGGGCCTGTGGGGGCGAGCAGCTCCCCCGCGCCAGCGGGCGCCGTCTCCCCAGGAGATGAGTCACAGCCGTGTCGGTGCGCCTGCCACTTCTGCTTCTGCAGCAGGTGCGAGTGGGGGCGAGCAAGTCCCCGAGACCACCCCTGCACGCGGGTGCCCGTCTCCTCCTCCACGCACGCACATGCCAGCGGGGCCCCTCTGTGCGACACGCATACGTGGCGCTCCCACACACACCGAGTCTGCATCTGGGCCCTGGGGTGAACCTTCCAGCCAGACGGCGGGATGCCCAGTTTGGGAACCCGGGTTGAGTTTGCTTCTCACTAAGCCTGGGGTGGAGGGGACAAAACAGGAAGGAGCCGGTTTCCGCCCACAAGGCCCACCCACAAGCTACCGGGCAGTTGGGAGCTTGTTCACAGGCCTGTATCCCGGTGAGCCGGGGCCTCCCCGCCTGAGGTGGTGAGGCAGCAGCTGGTGGCTCGTGGGGAGCTCCCAGGGGCCCTGCTTCCTGAGTCTGCCGGGTAAGAACCTCAGCCACAAGCAGATTCAGCCTGGAGGGCTGGTGGGAGTTTGTGGGGCAGGAATTCTGGGGAGAGAGGACGGACGTCGGCCTGTGCTCCGCTCAGTTGAGTCTGGTGCCGGGTTTCGTCCAGGCGCGTGTAGGGCGAGGGCTCCACAGGAGGGAGGGTGTCCAGGGGTCTCCTCCTTGTTGTTTAAAACCCTAGCCTGTGCGGCCTCCCTGTGAGGCAGGAATGGAGCCCTGGCACTGGGCACTACGCTGGGATCCCCAGCGACCTCCTGGGAGGGCAGGGCTGCTCCCAGCCCAGCTGCGCCGAGGGGCCGGCTCTGCTTGCTTTCCTCTGCTTCTCCATCCTGCCAGGCTCTCTGGGCTCCCAGGCCCCCCAGCGGCACCCCCAGGTGTAGAGAGTGTGAGCTGTTGGTCACCTTTGGCCTGTGCGTCTGGGCCTCACTTCCCTTCTGCTGACCCACATCACGTCTGGGCTGCAGAGGGAGAGGGCAGGCAGACGGACTGGTTCCCTGAGGAGGGCTCCTCCCCATCCAGTTCTAGGCCCACTGTTTTCCTCCCAGAAATCACGAGCAATGCTGAAGTTGCCCCGAGTCACTTTCCAGTTAAGAAAGACTTTTTGTTTGCAGTCTCCTCTTAGAGCCGCATCATCAGACTTAGGCCACGGAGGCCTGTGTTCAGACTTACCTGCCTGAGATCAGCGGGCTTCCCAAGTGGTGCTAGTGGTAAAGAACCCACCTACTAATGCAGGAGACATAAGACGCTGAGTTCGATCCCTGGGTCAGAAAGAGTCCCTGGAGGAGGGCATGGCAGCCCCCTCTAGTAATCTTGTCTGGAGAATCCCATGGACAGAGGAGCCTGGAGGGCTATGGCCCATAGGGTCGCAAAGAGTCAGACGTGACTGAAGCAACTTACCACGCACACCTTAGACTCTCAGCAATGCGCAGATTTACCCCATGATCCAGGGTGCGTGTGTGCTCACGTGTAACATCAGGAAGTCAGTTCAAAGGATGATATTCCTCCTTACTCTGTGCTCACAGTTGACAGCTTTCTATTTTATTTCCTCCGTTTTCCCCCTCATGTTGGTTCAATGTCACAACACACTTCATGCGTCATGACCTGCAGTTTGAAGACTGAGTAGAATGGGAGTAGGGATCGGAGAAGGCGATGGCGCCCACTCCAGTGCTCTCGCCTGGAGAATCCCATGGTGGAGGAGCCTGGCGGGCTGCCGTCTATGGGGTGGCACAGAGTCGGACACGACTGAAGCGACTTAGCAGCAGCAGCAGCAGGGGTAGGTGTTGTTCTTATGCCCACAGATGAGGAGACTGAGTACAGACAGGCTCAGAAGTTGGCATTGGGGCCCTGAGCCAGGGAGGGGCAAGACTTGTACCCAGGGTACCAAAAAAAAAAACAGCAGGCGAGAGTGAGAGGAAAAGGGAACAGGGGTGGCGTTGCTGTTCCCCAGGAGATCAGGGCAGCAGCTCCAGTGCGGTGACTTCTGAACGGAGCCAGGAAAGAAGCCAGGGGCTGTCCAGGCGGAGAGGGAGTCCGGGCAGGGGAGGAGCAAGCGTGGGCAGTCAGTGACACCGTCCTCCCTGCAGTCTGACCTGACTTGACCAACGTGACCGAGGGCCCTGCCCGGCAAGTAGCAGTACACGAGGCTCAGACCCCCACTCCCTCAAACCCGGGGCCCCCTGCCCCTCTGTCCTGCAGGCCTGCGCCTTTTCCTGGAAGTCTGACCTCCGGGGCCTAAGCTGGCTGCTCTGCTGGGCTTCAGGTGTCTCCAGGCGTGAGTGAGCGCGTTGGTCTTCTGCTGACTTCCTGTGATGGGGGTGCAAGTCAGAGGCGTGAGGTGCTTTCCTAGCAAGCCGCGCCCCTCCAGAGCCCGCTGCCCCCTCCCGCCCCTGCTGCCTTGCCGACCTCAGCCCGGTCGGAATGCCGTGGGCAGAGGTGGTAGCCCAGACGTGGGTGCTCGGTGCTTCTCTTTCTGGGGCCACTTCTGGTTTTTTCTCCCTGTGAGAAGTGCTAGAAAAGTCAGCGTAGGACGGGCTGCAGGGACCGGCTGCCCCAGCCCGGCGCTCCCGGGGACTGGGACCCTGGTGGGTCCTCTATGCTGTTACCTCGCCAGCTCCTTCTCGAGCTTGTGCCCCGGCTCCCCTCCCTGGGGTCTGCTGGACCTCACTCTCCATCTGTGCCATGGCAACTAGTAGAAAGCTATTACTGAGCACTTCTGATGTGAAGGGCCGGGCATGGGGTCTTGCTTCTGATGACTGGGGGCTCCTGGGGAGATGTCATCGAACAAGGTGGGTACTGCAGGGACAAGAGAGGAGCCTGGGGAGGTGGGGGAATGGCTGGGGTGGGGGTCGGCTCCTGGCGAAGTGAGCGCCAAGCGGGTAAGCAGGGTAGGGTGGGATTAGTCAGTGGGGTAAGCTGTTCTGCAGTGTGAGTTGGGACTTGGTGAACACTGGAAGCCGCTGAAGGTCTTTGATTGTGTCTCAGGAGTCTGAGGGAGATGAGTTTGGTGGGATGTGCATGAGAATTTGAGTGGGAGCAAGGGAGGAAGCACCGCAGGGAGGCCAGTACCTGTCATCTGGGAAGAAAAAGCGACTTGTGGACTCTCCTTCCAAAGGCCAAGTCAGCTGAGCAGGGCGGCCAACTCACCACGAGGGCTTAGGAGGAGGGAAGAGCCAAGACTCAGACCGGGGCCCTGCTGACCTTTTCTGAGAAGTGCAAGTTAGTTGCTCAGTCGTGTCTGACTCTTTGCGACCCCATGGACTGTAGCCCGCCAGGCTCCTCTGTCCACGGGATTTCCCAGGCGAAAATACTGGAGTGGGTTCCCATTTCCTCCCCTAGAGAATCTTCCTGACCCAGGGATCACACCTGGGGCTCCTGCGTTGCAGGCAGAGTCTTTATCATCTGAGCCGCCAGGGAAGCCCTTTCTTAGAAGGGATGGGTGGTTTTGAGGGGAAGTTGGAGCCAAGGAACCAGGGCTGTCTCTGGAGAACTTCTTAGAGCAGCTTGTGGTCGAAGGCAGAGCTTAAACTGAGCTGCAGGTCCCTTCTTCCATAGCATGACCCTTGGTCTCACAGGAGACAGACAACCGTGGGGGTGGCACCTCCGCAGTGATGACGGGAGAGCCGGTCACTGTCACACAGCAGGACACCATGCCAGGCTCGGGGATCCAGATGGAGAGTGGCCAGGAGCGGCAGAGCATGGTGGGGTGATGGGGCCTGCCTCCCTCTGAGCCTGTGTCCGCAGCACCCTGAGGACCCTCCTCTCTCTCTCTGCAGTGATGGGTCATTCCCCTATGACTCTGTCCCTTGGCAGCAGAACACCAACCAGCCTCCCGGCTCCCTCTCCGTGGTCACCACGGTTTGGGGAGTGACCAACACATCCCAGAGCCAGGTAAGAGCCCGTCCTCCCCCCCAGCCACAGCCCCTTCCGGGTGGGGCCATCCGTCACGGCCCCCCTGCCACGCTAGCCCTGCTGACTCTCCCAGGCTCTTGCCCTGCTGCAAAGACCAGCTGCCAGGGCACCCCCAGCAGTGGACACGCCTCTGCCCAGGATGGGCCCACACCTGCCCCAGGAGGATGGCACCTGGCCCTGTGCACTGCCCCAGCTCTAGGGCCTTGCTGGGGCAATGGCTTTCACCTGACAGAGAGCAAAGGGTTCTTTCCTGGCTCACGCTTACTTAGGTTGGATTAATAGGAGAACTTCCTGGAGGTTATTGAGCTTAGGGTCCAACACCTGGAGTCTTTGACCCTGGATGGCCTGGGTTAGATTTCAGTGAAAAAATTGAGCCTAAAGCTTGTGACAGACTCCACCCCACATCCCTCGTCTACCGTGCCTCCCGCTCTTGTTCCTTCCTCTTTCCTCCACGCCTTCCTTTCTGCCGCCTGGCCACGTGAATGGCTCAGGGCCACTTGCCACCCTGGAGAGAACCAGCGCACTTTATCTGCAGTCTTGGGCCACAGGGAGCCCCAGGGCCCTGCCACCCTCCAGAGCTAGAGGGCTGGGCTTCCCGTGGCCTCACAGAGCAGCAGCCCAGGGCCTCCACGTGGCATGGTCCTTGGGCATCCAGGCTGCTTTGTAGGACGGGAAGACTGAGAAGTCCAGGCCTTTCCCACCGGCAGCCGTGTGCAGGACCAGCGTCACCTTGTCCCACCCTGGGCTGACGTTCTCATCTACAGAGCCCGCTTCCCGGCTGGGTTGCCCACTTCTGATACTGTGTACTGTGCCAGCAGTTCATGCCCAGAGGACACTGAAAAGCCCCCCGCCCTTTTCCCCCTCCTCCTCTTTCTCTGCTGTCCTCCCTGTGTTTTGATGCTTCCTCCACCCCCACCCCCTGCCATTTCCCCTTTTCCCTCCCTACCCCACTTGGGGTACCCGCGTGGGTGACAGCCACTCTCTCTGCCCACAGGTCCTTGGGAACCCTATGGCCAATGCCAACAACCCCATGAATCCAGGCGGCAACCCCATGGCGTCGGGCATGACCACCAGCAACCCCGGCCTCAACTCCCCACAGTTTGCTGGGCAGCAGCAGCAGTTCTCAGCCAAGGCCGGCCCCACTCAGCCGTACATCCAGCAGAGCATGTACGGCCGGCCCAACTACCCCGGCAGCGGGGGCTTCGGGGCCAGGTGAGCAGGGCCGGCCTGCAGGTCACATGCGGCGCAGCTGGGTGGCGTTCTGAGGACTGTCAGCCCGTGGGGTTGAAGGACAGCCTTCTCATTCCTCCGAATGACGCTGCTCTGCGTCACACCTTTACAAGCTGGGAGACGCCGAGAGAGCGGGGGTGCAGGAGGGTCCGCTCTGCCGTGCTGCTCGTGGAGGCGGAAGTGTGCAGGGACTGGAGTCCCGCGGTTCAGGAGTAAGGGTGGGAGCCAGCAAGGAACCCCAGGAAGACACTCCGGGGACATGGGGTGGCGCAGAGGCGCCCCATTCCTCCCCTCGCTGTCCATCCTGCCCTGTCCATGACTGCCCTGTGGGGGACCCCTCCCAGCTCCCCAGGGCTGACTGCAGCCCTGCCAGGCGCAGTGGGGCCTCCTGGTGAAATGTAGCTGCATCCCCATCCTGCCATCCCTGTTGGGGGCCGTGGGCCAGTGGCTCAGGTTCTCTGAGACTCGGTGTTCTCCTCCAGGAAAGGGGCTCACTGCGGTGGCTGAGAGTGCCATGACCTAGGGTGTAGGAGCGAGCACCCACTAGGACCTAGATGGGGCTCCAGGCACACAGCAACTTGGTGGCTGCCAAGTGGCTGAGGGACTGACAACCCACAGGAGGCCCCTGTCCCCACTGGGCTGTGAGTCCACACCTGCCTGCTCCATGAGCCGTGGGCAGGAGGGCCTGGAACGGTCCAGCCTCTCTCTCCCCACCCAAGGCTGGTCGTGGGTTCATCTTTAGGCTCAGGCGGCGTCTAACTCACCCTTCTTTCCTCCCTCACAGTTACCCTGGGGGTCCGAGTGCCCCCGCAGGCATGGGTGTCCCTCCACACACCAGGCCGCCCGCTGACTTCACTCAGCCAGCAGCTGCGGCGGCGGCGGCTGCAGTGGCGGCAGCAGCCGCCACGGCCACGGCCACGGCCACGGCCACCGTGGCAGCCCTGCAAGAAACACAGAATAAGGATATAAACCAGTATGGACCGGTAAGGGCCACACTCGTCCTGGTCCGCTCGGCAGACGGCCCCGGGGATCGGAGTCGGGCTCTCCGTGTCTGTGTGCCGGGAGGAGCGGATGGTGTCAGGGTGCATCTAGGCTTTCCTAGAAGCACAGGGAGGGCGTTACGTGTGGAGGTGTGGGCGTGTCAGTGTGAGTGAGTGTGGTGGGGGGTGTTTGGGAGCTTGTGTTGGGTTTGCGTGTTACCTGTATGTCTCTATATGGGGAAGGCTGTTCCATATTGCAATCTGGCCCCCACTTAACCGAAGAGCAGGCTGTGTCTAAAACAGCCTCGACGCCAGTCTGTCCCCTGGTGTCCTCTGAAGACCGGGCCTCCGATAGTTGTCTCATCTGTGGATTTTGCCCAGGTCCCAGCTCTGACCATCAGAAGGATGGGATGCGGTGTGAGGAGAGGGGGAGCCCTCGCAGAAATGCAGGATGGGTGTGGAGGTTGGGGATTTAAGTTTGGGAACAACAGGGCAGGTGGGCAGAGATAGGCAGAGCTGAGTCCACCTCAGACTTGATGGATAGAGGGTGAGAAGGGCGGGGCCAGGGCGTCCAGGAAAGGGGCTCTTGCCTCCATCCTCATCCACCTCCATTCTCCCATGCCCCTCCCCTCCCCCCACCCCCCTTCCCGTTCCCTGCCTGCCTCCCTGGTCAGCCAAGGATGCGTGTCGTGTGCCTGTCTCTTATACACACTAGATGTGTATAAGAGACAGCCCTCGGGCTGCATCTTTCCTGTGCGGCCTGCAGAGGGCAGCCGTGAGCCCAGGCGGCCGGTGGTCCTTTGGAGCCTGGTCACCAGCTGCAGCCACACAGGAAAGTGCCCCAGCTCCCAGTCCTGAACCCCCCACTTCCCCCACCCTTCCTTCCCTGCACTTTCAATGCATGTGGCATTTTATTCTTTTTTTTTTTCTTCTTCTCCCGTTGAAGGTCTGTTCCTCTTTCCAGATGGGTCCCACCCAGGCGTATAACAGCCAATTCATGAACCAGCCCGGGCCTCGGGGGCCTGCCTCCATGGGGGGCAGCATGAACCCCGCAAACATGGCGGCTGGCATGACACCCTCGGGGATGAGCGGCCCTCCCATGGGCATGAACCAACCCCGGCCGCCCGGCATCAGCCCCTTTGGCACACACGGGCAGCGGATGCCCCAGCAGACGTACCCGGGCCCCCGGCCCCAGTCCCTTCCCATTCAGAGCATAAAGAGACCATACCCGGGAGAGGTGAGTGTGGTAGCAGGCAGACGGCGGGCAGGGCGGGCAGCGGGGAGGCCTGGGGCTGAGGACACGGGTGCTGGGGGCAGTACCTTGAAGCGGGCGTGGATTGACCCTCAGGAAGCCTGAACCAAAAGGCAGAGTCTTAGGAGTCAGGCGCCTCTGAGTTCAAGGTCAGCGCTGGCATGGCCCATCGAGAAGACCTTGAGCAAGTCACGTCTTCTCCTGGAATCTCCATTTATTTCTTTTATCACCATCCAGCCCACGTCATGGGGCTGCCTGGAAGTCTTGAGTGAGGGCATGTACCTGGAGCTCCTGGCCCTGGGGCTGGCATTAGCAGGCCGTTAGCAAGCAGTGGCCGCCCTTAGGACGCTCTTCTGTCTTAGCGCAGACAGCAGCTGGGTGACTCAGGCTAAGGAACTAAGATCTCCTTGGGTCCACATTCCTCACACCCACGTGAGGGTGTCTCACCCGAGAGAGAGGAGACAAAGCCCTGTGCCGATCTGAAGGCCCTGCACCTCGGAGAAGTGACCGGAAGGCAGGCAGCATGTTCCTGGGGCCCTGCCGGGGGCGAGGCTGCCTATCAGGCTCTCCGGCCCGCTCAGCCACAGGATTGGGGAAGACCAAGGGAAGCAAAGCCACACCTCCTGTCCTCCAGGAGCCAGGACTTCAGCCAGAAGGATGAGGTCTAAGCTGGAAGCCACAAAGGAATGATGCACGATGGGGTGTTTGGTGGGCTGCCGTCTATGGGGTCGCACAGAGTCGGACACGACTGAAGCGACTTAGCAGCAGCAGCAGCAGCAGCAGGGGTGTTTGGAACTCAGCGTGAGGTCTGAAGAACTTCCTGGAGGGGGCGTCACAGGGCCTTCAGAGAGCACTCAGAAAATAGGTTGGCAGTGAATGGCCTATGTGGGTACCTAGGTAAAGGTTTAGTTCACCTGCAGAAGACGCAGAGATGCTTCTCAGAAGGCCCACCTTGATCGCTCACCTGGATGGAGCCCGTCCCAAGCATCTCCCGGTGTCGGCATGCACACCTCCTCAGGTCGCTCCTCCCCCTCTCAGATCTGTGCCTCTGCTTGGGCTTAGCGTGCGGTTAGAGCCCAAAGACCTCGGGTTCTTCGAAGGTCTGTGTGCTTCCCCTCGGCATCCACCGCTCCCTTGGGCTGGAAGATGGCTTGGCCACTGATGGAGGTGCCCTGGGTCCAAGACAGGAGAGGTCAGGGTCAAACAAGGTCAAGCCCAGACCTCCTCCAGGTTGGCTCCAGCTCAGGGAGAAGCCGGAGAAGGACGGCACCTCCCGAGGCCCTGGCTGTCCTTGGGGATGGGAGGGGCCCTTGACCTGTTCCACTCCCATGCAGTCCCCACACGAGTTCAGGGCCTTCTCAGCCCCCTCGGTGCTTGGAATCCCAGCGTCCCCACTGGCAGGGCTGGGAGTGCATCTGTAGGCCCAGCCTCGGGACTGCTGGCTCCCAAGGAGGTGACCACAGGAGAGGCAGCAGAATTCCCAGCATCAGCCTGGCGTCAGCCCTGCTCCTGCGCGCTGTTGGCTCCCCGCCTCTTGCCTGCCACAGCAGGGCACACTAGAGGCTCTCAGTTATCTCTACTAAGTCATCTCCCGTAAACTGCTGATGCTACCCAGCTACACAGCACCTTACATTGGGCTGTGACACCGGGGGCCACAGCCTGCGCAGCTTGAGCCTGTCTGGGAATCTCTAAGTACATACATGCTCGTAGAACCTCTCAGGTTGCTGGAACCCTGGGGCAGGGGCTGGGGTCAGTCACCTGGTCCCGCACAGGACTCTGCTGGTGGACAGTCTCAGCTTCCAGTTCCTGTCCTGCAGTGATGTGACAGAAATCCCACCATAACACAGAACAGCTGCCGTACGGCAGTAATGTGAACTGCACCAAGTTCTTTACGGCTGATGCAAACCTGGCTCTCCTCCGCCGCTTACTCTCTGCCCTTCTTTCCTGTACTGAGCAAGTATTAATTGCTGGCCTGTTCTCTGCCAAACACTGGGACATAGCCATCTCCTGCACCTCTGAGCCGAGAGGGCAAGAGAGAAAGCGAATAGACAAGGAGTTTCAACAGACAGGGAAGCAGCGCCAGCTCTGCAGGATGTAATGACGTGGGTGCCCCAGGGTCACCTGATCTTACGAATAAGGAGGCAACTGGAGGGTGGGGAGTGGCTCTCCCAGGACTGATCCTGCCCCTCCCAGGAACGGTTGCCTTCCCCAAGCGGGGTTGTCTTGTCCCTTCACCAGCCTTGTTCTCCCACCCTCTGCGTGGATGACCCAGAACTCAATCAACATCAGCGTGTTCTGCTCAGGGTGGGGTAGGGGGACAGAGCCTCCCAGATCCAGGGGCTCACCTTTGCAGATGTGCCTCCTGTTTTCTGTCACAAACCAAGCACCAGGAGAAACCCAAAGGGGGCTTCGGAATCAAGTGCCCTCCTGATGACGTGAACAAAAGGCTCTGGAAGTGCCCGGGGGGGTGGGGCTTCCAGAAAGACAGCTTCCAGGGGAGGTGGCCCTTGAGAAGACAGGCCAGCTGTAACATCCCTGCATGTCAGGGCAGGAAGGGGCCCCAGGCATCATCTGGTTGAGCTGTTCCTCTTTGCAGGCGGGGTGGACGTTTTGTGGGTGGCAGCCACCAGGGGCAGAGGAGAGGAGAGGAGGCAGCCCCAGCATCGGTGGGCAGCTTGGCTTCCAGACACTGATGACCTTTCCCCGCTCCTTTCTCTGCCACCACAGCCTAACTATGGAAACCAGCAATACGGACCAAACAGCCAGTTCCCCACCCAGCCAGGCCAGTACCCTACCCCCAACCCCCCGCGGCCGCTCACGTCTCCCAACTACCCCGGGCAGCGGATGCCCAGCCAGCCGAGCACTGGGCAGTACCCGCCCCCCACGGTCAACATGGGGCAGTATTATAAGGTGAGTCCTGCTGCCCCACGGGCCCCTTTCCTCCTCACCAGCTCAGCTCCCTTCCCTTGCCTGCGTCATCCTGGCCCTGGGCACCCCCTGAGGTCACCAGGGGCCAGGGGGAGATTTCTGGATGTAACCCCGTATGCTCCGAGCTATGCGTGTGGTGACCAAAAGGACAGACTGGCTTTTCTTGGTTCCTGTTCTCACAGGGCTCAGACCATGGTTTTCCTTCTCCTTTTACTATTTATAGTGCATGTAAGATAATAACAATGAAGGAAATATATTTTTTAAGAAAAAGCACCCACTCGAATATATTTACGTTTGATTATTCTATGCACATGGGCACCAACAGCGTTATATGGTTCTGATTACCTTGTAATTTTGAACCTGTTTCTTTCACTCGACACAGCGTGTTACTTATTGCTACAGTCCCAGTGGTTGTCACTTTTAATGGCTGCCTAACATTCTACTGAGAACCATAGGGCATTTTATCCTTTCTGTTGGACATGTGGGGTTTCTCGTGCGGTTTCACGTTTGAAATAGTACTATAATATTTTCATGCACGTAACTCTTTCCTTCTTTGGGATTACTATAAAGTACATTCTCAGGAGCGAGGAAGACTCTGGAAATAATTTACACCTATTTGCTCATGAATCATGACAACCCACCACTTGGCTTACGTGGGCTTACTATTTTTACCCCAACTTCAGCACATGAGGTGTTGCTATTTCTATAAACTCACTACATTAGTAGCGATGGGTAGGTAGAGAAAGGCAAAACGCTGACCACGGCGGTGACCTGCTCTGCCCCCGACCCCAGCACTGGGTGGGCCTCTTCACCATCCCCTGTCCTTCCGGAAGATTTTCATTTCAGGAGGGAGAGAGGGTTTCTGGTAGGTTTTCTGCCTTCCATTCATGGCTTTGTGCATCTTGCTTCACCAGCCAGAGCAGTTCAACGGACAAAATAACACCTTCTCTGGGAGCAGCTACACCAACTACAGCCAGGGGAGCGTCAGTAGGGTACGTTCTGGGCTCCGTCCTGGGAGTTGCAGCCCACAGGCCCTGGGTTAGGGCCTCACTGCTCCTGCCCCCGTCTTTCTGGACGTTGGTAGGCCCATCTGCTCCCAGCCACAGAGATGCTTGGGGAATCCACAGCTCAGATGGGTGGGATGGGAATGAGTGTGGACCTGGCCAGCCCTGGAAAAAAGCAATGTGGGGACTAAGGGAAGGGGCTCCTGGAGGCGCTTCGCGCCTGACTTCATCTGGGGACCCCGGTGTGGTGGGATGGGGACGAAGGACATGGCCTACAGTCATGCTGTGGCAGCGGGAGACCTGGAGTTGCTTCTCGCTTTCTTCTTCTCCCCAGACTACATTAGGCAAGGCCTCCATCGCCCTGAGCCTGTGTCCTCGCTTGGCCAAATGGGCTGGGGACCCTACAGTCTTTCGATGTCATGACCCAAGTGAAGGGTGGTGATGCCCTTCCCAGACCCACCTGTCTTCCTATGGGGGCAGAGGCCTGAGTGCGCCCAGAGTGGAGGAAGGCGGGGCTGGGGGGTGTCTCTTCCCCTGGGGGAGCAAGGGCCGCAGCCCTGGGATGCTAGGGTGGGTGGGCTCTGTGTCCAGAGCCACGGCCCCTCCTTCCTTATTTCTTAAACCTGTAACCAATATGTGGTCTCTCTTTCCTTCCAGCCTCCCAGGCCGGTTCCTGTGGCAAACTACCCCCATTCACCTGTTCCAGGGAACCCCACGCCCCCCATGACCCCCGGAAGCAGCATCCCCCCATACCTGTCCCCCAGCCAAGACGTTAAGCCACCCTTCCCGCCTGACATCAAGCCAAATATGAGCGCTCTGCCGCCGCCCCCAGGTAAGTGCCCCGCTCTCTCCTTCACGTCTGCCCTTCCTCCGTCCAGACACCTCCACGTGCGCCCGCCTCCCCTTCCCTCGGAGTACACCGGGAGTCAGGGGACTTGGAAGCCTGACTGCTGGCCTGTGTGGGCTGGGCGCGTGGAAAGAGTGGAGGGTGTGAGAGCTGCCTGAGCAGCGGGAGGCTGGGGGGCAGAGTGGCTCTCAGCTGTGGAAAAGGACTGGGAGGAGTCTTCAGGGCTTCCAGGGCAGACAGCAGGTGGGGACAAGAACAGGATGCATGGGACTTGGGATGCAGGGATGCTCAGGATGGGGTCCCCTGGACCAGAAGAGGCCAGGAGCTGTCTGGTGTGCCCTTAACCACACAGCCCGGCTGCTGTGGCCCTGTTCACACACACACGCAGAGCATGCAGCCAAGGATGCGTGTCGTGTGCCACAGCGGCCAGGGCATTGCGGTTCACCGGCTCCTCCCCTGTGCAGCCAACCACAATGACGAGCTGCGGCTCACGTTCCCCGTGCGGGACGGCGTGGTGCTGGAGCCCTTCCGCCTGGAGCACAACCTGGCCGTCAGCAACCACGTCTTTCACCTGCGGCCCACGGTCCACCAGACGCTGATGTGGAGGTGAGTGTAAGCGTGCGGCACAGCCCACGCCAGGTGGAGGCGGCCTTGAGGCCCTGGCCTTGCCTGGGAGGGGTGGTGACAGCATCTGTTTGACACCGTCCCCTGTTCAGCGTCACTGACTGGGCCCTGCTGTGTGCAAGGCCTTGGGGATGTCATGGGAAACCTGCAGTGCCTGGGAGACAGACAAAGCTGCCTTGGCGTAGGGGCCCAGGGTTAGGGATCAGCTGTCACTCACCCCGGTCCTAAGCGAGTGCTCAAGGACAGATTCCCAGTGGAGCGGTGGCTAGCTGAGACCTAAAGGCTGAGAAGGAGGATATTCCAGCGGGGCCTCTAATCTGGCCCCTGACTGTGGCTCATGTGGCCAGAGCCAGGAATGGAGGGAGGTGCAGGAGCAGGGCTGGGTCCTTCCTGAACCAGGCAAGCAGCTGGCCACTGGGCTGGGCTGCTGCTCAAACATCCAGCGCTGGAGTGTGGGGTCTGGAGGCCCCCTGCTAGCCCAGGCTCTGTTCTGAGCCTCCTATACCTGATCTCCTTTGATCTTACGAGCGGGCATTGCTTGCCCCATTGACAGTGAGGAAACTCAGGCCAGAGAAGTGGTTAGCTTGGGTGAGTCCTCGCAGGTAGCAAGAAGCAGAACTGGAAGTTGGGCTCGGACCTCTTAGACGCCAGAGCCCATTGGTGTCTCCACCCTCAGTCCCTTCTCAGCCAGGACTCAGCTGCCCGCTGAGCACCTTGAGGGCATGAGATGTGTCTGAGCTGAGCGCCTGCCTGTGCACACACAGCTGGCCCATTGGCTCGATCAGGCTGATCAGGCTGCAGAGCAGGCCTGAGACAGCCAGGGTGAGCATAAGGGCGTGGGAGCACAGACGCTCAGGCAGGAGAGACACCCGTGCAGGGGCCTTGCTCACCCATCCCTCCTTACTCGTGCGTACCCTCACCCGCGAGACCCCCTGTGCCCTGGTTACTGGCCCTGCTCACCTTTCACACATGTGTGGTCCCTGCTGGGTTTGTGGGGATTCTTTCAGGGCCGTGTCCTTGGGGCCCACCGTGGAGGGGAATGGGGGTACTGAACCAGACAAGGTCCTGGCCTGGGATGCTTCTTCCTCAGGAGCCTAGGACATAATCAGTCTTCCAGCTGGTCTCGTTGAGTTAGTGTCTGTCCTTTCTGTCTCTGTCTCTGTCCTTACGCGCAGGGGGCTGGGAGATAGTGGCCAGACGTGGGGCTATGGTTAAACAGTGTGTGGGAGTCCTGGGGGAACTGGGGTTGTTGGAATGGGTTTTGATGGGCTTGGGGGGCCTGGGCAGCGGGAATGTCCAGGGTGAGAGAGGAGAGAGGAGGCGGTCGGGGGAGACTTTACAGCTGAAGACGGAGTCCTGGGTGACTTGGCGGGGGCTGTGATGAGGCCGAGGTGTGTGGCCCCGCCAGGCACCCTGGAGGCCCGGGGCAGCCCCCTGGCAGCGCCGCCCTGAGCCTCAGCCCCACCCCCAGGTCTGACCTGGAGCTGCAGTTCAAGTGCTACCACCATGAGGACCGGCAGATGAACACCAACTGGCCGGCCTCGGTGCAGGTCAGCGTGAACGCCACGCCCCTCACCATCGAGCGCGGGGACAACAAGACATCCCACAAGCCGCTGCACCTCAAGCACGTGTGCCAGCCAGGCCGCAACACCATCCAGATCACCGTCACCGCCTGCTGCTGCGTGAGTGTGCCGGGGGTGGGGGGTGGGAGACCCTCAGCGCCCCGTGGGGTCAGCCATGGCCTGGGTCCCCTCCCCACAGCCCCCGGAGTGAGTGATCTTTTAGAAGTAGCCCAGAAATGTGCCACTGTCCTCATCCCCCGCCCCGCCACCCCTGCCCCCAGGACTGTGGGATGAAACTCAGGCCATCATGCTCTGGCCTTCTCCCCTCTTGCACTACAGCCTTGCACCACTTCCTCCCGGAGCTCTTGGACACCACCTGCCCCCATGCCCACCACCTTCTTCCGCTGGGGAAGTTCTGTATCTCCCTCAAAGCTAGGCTCCATTCATGCCTCATTTGCAAGAAATTTTTATATTCTAATCATCTTTTTCCCCCAGACCCAACTCCACCAAGTCTGGAGTTAACGCCCTCCCTTGATCACCCAGCAGTGCTAGCTCAGAGCTCTGTGTGTGTGTGTGTGTCTCCTGACCTGTGACTCACTGATCCGGGACCACATCTGAGCTATGCTCCTCTCCCCCAGGATCAGGGTCTGGCACTCAGGGCTTGCTTGGGAATTTGCAGTTTACCTGCCCCTGCCTGCTGGCCTCCCTGGAGGAGAAAGAAGAGCTCTGATCCAGCCCTCATGAGGGTTGGGGCTTCAAGACCACCCAGAGATAGGGGTCACAGGACTAGGGATGCTATCAGAGTGAGGAGCTTGTGGGGGCTTGTTGGAGTGGGCAGTCCTGGAAGGCTTCCTGGAGGAGTGAAGACAAGACAACATCCTCCGGCAGGAAGGGTGGAGTAGGCATGATGGGGAACAGCAGGGTGCAAGGGTAGGAAGTATTTGGCTCCCATCCTGATGCCTTGTGTCCGGTGACCTCCTTCGGGGGACGGGGGTGGGGGGAGGGGTTGCTATTTGAGCATCAGACTCAGCTTTGGTGGAGACCCACTGTCCCTGGGGAGTGACCCCTCTCTGGGTCCCCAGCTCACAGGTCCCAAGACATATCCTGGTCCTTTACGGCTCTCCCAGGTCCCAGGGACCCTCTCCTAGCAGGGCATCACTGTGGATATGGGCCCCTTTGCTGTGTTTAGCCTCTGGGGCACGGTGAGTGGGCGTGGGCGCCACGTGGCAGGGTCCGAGTCTCCGCTTTTTCTTGGCAGTCCCACCTCTTTGTGCTGCAGCTGGTCCACCGGCCCTCTGTGCGCTCCGTGCTGCAAGGCCTCCTCAAGAAGCGACTCCTGCCCGCGGAGCACTGTATCACGAAAAGTGAGTGGGGGCTCAGGGCTGGAACCAGACCCCAGTCTCTCCGCAGGCACTGTCCCTCGAGCCTGACACCACTGGGCCCTGAGGGTCTCCTGGCACCAGCCCCTCCCCCTTCCCCTCCAGTGCCCCTCCTCTGGGGCTGTGGGGATAATCGGAGGAGTACACAGTACTGTTATCACAGGATATGAGGCAGATTAAACCAAGACCCCCTGGTGTAGGTAGTCCAGACAGGCTCCCTGGAGGCGATCACCTGGAAGGATGGGAGGAACTGGAGAAGAGGGTTCTTCATTGCGGGGAAAGATCAGAGGTCAATTGCAGACTGGACTCCTTACCTCGACAGCCCCGGCCTAACTTGAGAGGGAGGGGCTTGGCTCCGAGTCCCAGGTGCAGACACTTGGGCTGGGGGCACCATGCAGGAAGTGGGAAGTAAGCTCCTACACCCCCTTCAAATGTGCTTCTTCGTATGCTGAGCCCTAGAATCCTGCCAGGCCATTTCCACGCTTGGAGAACTAAGTGCAAAGGTGCCTGTGGGGCTCTCCCACTGACCCAGGAGATGAGTGAGGTGCCAGACTGTTCTTGCAGGTTTTGCAGAAAGTCCTGCCTTCCTAGTGAAGACACAGGGCGTGAACTGCAGAGACTGGGGGGCTGACGACATGGCCACCTCCAGGGACGCTTCACACTTTTCACCTGAAGAGTGTCATTCCAGAGTATTGGGCATCCCAGGGCCCCCAGCGTGCCGATCTCGCTTTCACCCAGGCCAAGGTGCCCTGCACCTATTTATGAGACCTCCCAGTGTTAGGGGGCATGGAGAACCAGGGTGTGCATCAGCCGCTTGAGGGAGTGGGGGAAGTACAGGACAGCCTTGCCCTTCTTATTCACTTCTGCCTCCACCCTGCAGTCAAGCGGAATTTCAGCAGTGTGGCGGCCTCATCGGGCAACACGACCCTCAATGGGGAGGATGGTGTGGAGCAGACAGCCATCAAGGTGTCTCTGAAGTGCCCCATCACGTTCCGGCGCATCCAGCTGCCTGCTCGAGGCCACGACTGCAAGCATGTCCAGGTGAGCAGTCCTGCGAGGAGCCTCCTGGAATCTGGGGTGGCGATGGGGTAGGCGCAGGGCAGCAGGGCTGTCTCCAACCCTGGAAGGATGCCGTGGCCATCAGCAGCTGGTGTCACTCACTCATTCCTGACATCATTTATCCTTCAAGCAACTTCTCTGTGTACTCAGAGCTAGGTCCATCTGGTTTAGGTATTGTCAATGAGCTGTTGAAGTGTCAGGACTTAACTTCTCTGGATTTGAGGAAGTCTCATGAGGTTTTACTGAGCAGTTAGGATGGCTGTAAACCTCACTGGTGGGACCTGCTTCTTCCCTGTGAACCAAGAGACAGGAACAGTTCGGAGGATAGAGTGGTAACAAGGTTAGAAGTAAGAGGATGGAGCCCCCACCCCCCAACCTGAGAGTGCTGGGGATTTGGAATTCAGGCTTCATGGGCTGTGCACCATCACAGCGATCCATTCTTCCCCTCTCAGCCTCAGTACCTCCTCTGGGCCGTGGGGAGATTTCCTTGCCCAACTTACAGAGCTCTTTGGCCATGACAGATAATGACAGTCGTCATGATGTCTACAAATGGGAGAGGTAGCCACTCACTTCTTTTTGTTTCTTCTCTCAGAAGGAGCCAGAAAGAATTATAGAGACCTCTTCTGGAGCCCCAGAGGGCTCCAGAACTGGATTTAGACAGTCCCCTGGTGGCTCAGAGGTTAAAGCGTCTGCTTGGAATGCATGTGAGTGGGGGCTCAGGGCTGGAACCAGACCCCAGTCTCTCCGCAGGCACTGTCCCTCGAGCCTGACACCACTGGGCCCTGAGGGTCTCCTGGCACCAGCCCCTCCCCCTTCCCCTCCAGTGCCCCTCCTCTGGGGCTGTGGGGATAATCGGAGGAGTACACAGTACTGTTATCACAGGATATGAGGCAGATTAAACCAAGACCCCCTGGTGTAGGTAGTCCAGACAGGCTCCCTGGAGGCGATCACCTGGAAGGATGGGAGGAACTGGAGAAGAGGGTTCTTCATTGCGGGGAAAGATCAGAGGTCAATTGCAGACTGGACTCCTTACCTCGACAGCCCCGGCCTAACTTGAGAGGGAGGGGCTTGGCTCCGAGTCCCAGGTGCAGACACTTGGGCTGGGGGCACCATGCAGGAAGTGGGAAGTAAGCTCCTACACCCCCTTCAAATGTGCTTCTTCGTATGCTGAGCCCTAGAATCCTGCCAGGCCATTTCCACGCTTGGAGAACTAAGTGCAAAGGTGCCTGTGGGGCTCTCCCACTGACCCAGGAGATGAGTGAGGTGCCAGACTGTTCTTGCAGGTTTTGCAGAAAGTCCTGCCTTCCTAGTGAAGACACAGGGCGTGAATTGCAGAGACTGGGGGGCTGACGACATGGCCACCTCCAGGGACGCTTCACACTTTTCACCTGAAGAGTGTCATTCCAGAGTATTGGGCATCCCAGGGCCCCCAGCGTGCCGATCTCGCTTTCACCCAGGCCAAGGTGCCCTGCACCTATTTATGAGACCTCCCAGTGTTAGGGGGCATGGAGAACCAGGGTGTGCATCAGCCGCTTGAGGGAGTGGGGGAAGTACAGGACAGCCTTGCCCTTCTTATTCACTTCTGCCTCCACCCTGCAGTCAAGCGGAATTTCAGCAGTGTGGCGGCCTCATCGGGCAACACGACCCTCAATGGGGAGGATGGTGTGGAGCAGACAGCCATCAAGGTGTCTCTGAAGTGCCCCATCACGTTCCGGCGCATCCAGCTGCCTGCTCGAGGCCACGACTGCAAGCATGTCCAGGTGAGCAGTCCTGCGAGGAGCCTCCTGGAATCTGGGGTGGCGATGGGGTAGGCGCAGGGCAGCAGGGCTGTCTCCAACCCTGGAAGGATGCCGTGGCCATCAGCAGCTGGTGTCACTCACTCATTCCTGACATCATTTATCCTTCAAGCAACTTCTCTGTGTACTCAGAGCTAGGTCCATCTGGTTTAGGTATTGTCAATGAGCTGTTGAAGTGTCAGGACTTAACTTCTCTGGATTTGAGGAAGTCTCATGAGGTTTTACTGAGCAGTTAGGATGGCTGTAAACCTCACTGGTGGGACCTGCTTCTTCCCTGTGAACCAAGAGACAGGAACAGTTCGGAGGATAGAGTGGTAACAAGGTTAGAAGTAAGAGGATGGAGCCCCCACCCCCCAACCTGAGAGTGCTGGGGATTTGGAATTCAGGCTTCATGGGCTGTGCACCATCACAGCGATCCATTCTTCCCCTCTCAGCCTCAGTACCTCCTCTGGGCCGTGGGGAGGTTTCCTTGCCCAACTTACAGAGCTCTTTGGCCATGACAGATAATGACAGTCGTCATGATGTCTACAAATGGGAGAGGTAGCCACTCACTTCTTTTTGTTTCTTCTCTCAGAAGGAGCCAGAAAGAATTATAGAGACCTCTTCTGGAGCCCCAGAGGGCTCCAGAACTGGATTTAGACAGTCCCCTGGTGGCTCAGAGGTTAAAGCGTCTGCTTGGAATGCAGGAGACCCGGGTTCAATCCCTGGGTTGGGAAGATCCCCTGGAGAAGGAAATGGCAACCCACTCCAGCACTCTTGCCTGGAGAATCCCATGGAGGGAGGAGCCTGGTAGGCTACAGTCCATGGGGTTGCAAAGAGTCGGACACGACTGAGTGATTGAACTCAACTCAGCCCTGGCAGATGTCATAAGCCAGCTGGAAATGCTGCCCTTCCGGCCACCATGGCTGATGTGAGCCTGAGAGCAGGGGCATCTCTGCCCGGCTCGTTTTGAGGCCTTGCCCTGAGCATGCGCTCAGGAAGTGGCCGTGGGTTGAGTGCCTGGTCACAGTTTGAGTATCTAAACACAGGCAGCCCTAGTGGGTGAGATGCATTGGGTGGGGGCTACCCTGAGGCCAGGCCAGCCACACCCTCAGCCCCCACCCTCTCACAACAGGCCCCAAGGGCTTCATAGTGGGTCAGGAGCCCCCTCCATCAAAAGCTCCTTCCCTGGGAAAAAGGAGGCAGCAGATGCCTGGTTGCCTAATTTGTCTCATAAATGCTGATGAACCAGATGGAGCCTGTCCTCCACGCATGCGCTCGGCCAGTGAGAGTGGCAGGGTTGATGAGGGGCGGCTGCAGGGGAACTGGAAGGCCGCTCGGAGGCCATGGGCCATCTGGTGCACAGGGCTGGTATGAGGAGGGCTGGGCACAGCGTTGCAGGGACTCGGCGTGGCCCATAGGCTGTGCGCACAGCAGAAAATAGGCAAGATTATCACTCACCCAGCCCCCCAGCCCTGGGTCTCTCCACCACCTGTCTCCCTCCCTGGTGGGACATCTTCATGAGGGTCCCAGAGGCAGTTCGGGTTGGCTGTAAGTGGCTTCTGAGGGCCCTGGGCTCATCTGTCTTTGTCTCTCGGCCTCTGCAGTGCTTTGACTTGGAGTCGTACCTGCAGCTGAACTGCGAGAGAGGGACCTGGAGGTGTCCTGTGTGTGCACAGCAGAAAATAGGCAAGATTATCACTCACCCAGCCCCCCAGCCCTGGGTCTCTCCACCACCTGTCTCCCTCCCTGGTGGGACATCTTCATGAGGGTCCCAGAGGCAGTTCGGGTTGGCTGTAAGTGGCTTCTGAGGGCCCTGGGCTCATCTGTCTTTGTCTCTCGGCCTCTGCAGTGCTTTGACTTGGAGTCGTACCTGCAGCTGAACTGCGAGAGAGGGACCTGGAGGTGTCCTGTGTGCAAGTAAGTGACACCTGCCTCAGCATAAGCACACTCACCTGGCTGTGGGAGGAGCTCTGGGCCTGTTCTGTGGGGTCCAGCCACCTCCCACCTGCCCTAAATGTATAGCAGAGGGGCCCAGATCGCAGGGGCAGCGCATAGTCCCCTTGTACCAAGCTGCCCTCTCCTGTTGGTGCCCCAGTAGTACCCAGCGGCAGGGGCTGAGTCTCTTGGACACGGGGAGGAGGAGCGGGCTGTGCCTCCGCCCCTTAGGGTCCAGGAGCCAAGACCAAGCCCTGGCTCTCTTCTTTTCCAGTAAAACCGCTCTGCTGGAGGGCCTGGAGGTGGACCAGTACATGTGGGGCATCCTGAATGCCATCCAGCAGTAAGTCGGCCTCTCCACGCGGGGAAGGGGTGGGAGGCAGCAAGAATGCAGGCCCCGATGGCACGAGGTGACGTGGTTGCCCCTGATAATTTATCCCCCACTGGGCGGCAGACCATTTTCCCACATCCCTCACCTCTCTGCAAATTTAGGGACTTGCCTCCCTCGGGGCAGATAAACTTTCCAGGAAGGACCGTGCTCAGTCAGAGCAGGAAGCTGACGGTGCCTGCGGTGGCGGCCATGCCCTGAGTGCAGGCTTCGGGGCCAGCCGCGCAGCCACTTGCTTTTCCTAGCCTCAGTATCCCCTTCTCTCCAAAGATGTAAAAGTCTCCCATACCTCTGTTGTAGGCAGAGTGTGATGGGAATGGGGGCAGAGCGAGCCTGGACGAGAACTTCACAATGTCTGTTCAAGCTGGAGGCTCTTGTGTCTACAACCTGGTACCCAGGACCCCAGCTCTGCCCCTTTGTTCCCCCAGCTCCGAGTTTGAAGAGGTCACCATTGACCCCACATGCAGCTGGCGGCCAGTGCCCATCAAGTCAGACCTACACATTAAGGATGACCCTGATGGCATCCCCTCCAAGAGGTTCAAGACCATGAGTCCCAGCCAGATGATCATGCCCAATGTCATGGAGATGATCGCCGCCCTGGGCCCTGGCCCGTCCCCCTATCCACTCCCGCCTCCGCCTGGGAGCACCAACTCCAACGACTACAGCAGCCAAGGTGGGTGACGGCTGATGAAAAGGGAGGGAGAAGCCGTGGCGGGGGCCCAGGATTTCTGGGGTGATGGTGGCAGGTGCAGGGGAGCTGTGGTGTGAAGAGGCAGGGGTAACTCGCCCCCCAAAAAACAACACCCCACTGCTGGCCTTGGGGTGCAGTGCCATCCTTCCTTCTCCGTCCCACTGCTTGGTTCTGTCCAGCCCTGTGGGTTGGTACCCAGTTGGGAAGGCATGCGTGAGACACTGTACCGTGAGCCAGCCTCCTGCCCCTTGCACCCCACCCTGCTCAGCCTCCTCTGCTGACTCCTGGAGCTCCCGTGCCAGCAGCTGCCGGTCTCAGGGGCTTCCAAGCCCCTTTGCTTGAGACGCTGCCGCCACCTGCCCCTGGAGTTCTGGCCCTTCCCCAGGCCCCCTGGGTTTCCTTCCGATGGTCTGCGCATTGGCCCTGTCCCTGCAGCTCTCCCACCCTCTGAGAGACAAGAGTCCAGGGGCCTGGAGCACCACCCTTCAGCCGCCGAGGTCCCTGTCACTGTCCCTCCCTCTCTCTGCCACCCAGACCAGCTGCACTGCGCTGCCCTCCGTCCCCAGAGAGCACCATCCCTGCCCCCCAGAAGTCTGGGGATGGCAGCACCCCACGGAATCCCTGCCCTTAGGTCCCCGGGGCTCCAGATTTCCAGAAAGGTTAGCCTACCTGGCCAGAGTCCTACAGCGTACTGAGGGGCCCAGCTTTCCAGCGTGCTGATCCTCTGAGCTCTCAGCACCACCACACAGTGAAGGGAGCAGCGGCTTGGGGGCCAGACGGCTGACTTCTCAGGGTGGACTCTCAAATCTAACACGGCTCCCTTTGTTTACTGGGCAGATTCTGGCCACCTGCTCTGGGCCTGCGTCATGCCAGTGATGAAGGGCAGGCGTGTGGTGGCTGCAGGGGAGCAGGTCTGGGGACTAGCTCAGCAGATCCTGCAGAGAGTTCAGACTTGGGCCTCATTCTAGGACCCTCTGCCCAGGAGGGAGTCCTGGAGTCCTGCCCACCCCGTGCCCCTACACTGGCCCTGCTTGTAGCTGTAGACCAGCAGACACCCGGGGGTGCGAAGGACCGTGGAGAAGGCCACCTGGGCCCCACCGTACAGCCTGGAGGTCTGAGCTGCCAGAGCTGACCCTAGCCTTGCAGGGGGTTAGGCCTGAGTTCTTCGTTTCCACACTGATTCCCCGGGCAGGGGGTGGGGGGGCATTTTCCCTCTGATGACGCCCCTCCCCATCTGGTTCCACCCCCAGGAAACAGCTACCAAGGCCATGGCAACTTTGACTTCCCCCACGGGAACCCCGGTGGGACGTCCATGAACGACTTCATGCACGGGCCCCCCCAGCTCTCCCACCCCCCGGACATGCCCAGCAACATGGCCACCCTCGAGAAGCCCCTCAGTCACCCCATGCAGGAGACTGTGAGTACCTGTTCCTCGCCCGTGACCCTCCACCTCCCCGGTGCCCCCAGCCCCAGTGGGGCTGTTTAGGACAGAGGGCTCCCCTGGACCTTTCTGATGTTTGCCCGGTTCCCTCCCAGGCAAAGGGGAGGGCGGAGAGTTAAGTCTGGGGACTCGGGAGGGAGTGGGGGCCCTAACCGAGGCTGGGTCATGGCTCAACAGCATCCCTGGATTTGGGTGTTTCACCCAGGACATCAAGTTCTCAGATGGGGGAAACTTCAGGCTATTACCTGCATATGCATACTGCATACATGTGCACATGTGCGGATGCCTGCACACACCCTGCACACAGGCCCACACACTGCCATACACATGGCACACATCCTACACACGTGCGCGCACGCACACACACCCCATCCCCTCTTACACACACTCTTACACTGACTTATCATAGCTCCATCCAGCCATCTAGAATTTTGTCCCAAACCCAAGCACTTTACTCCCTGAGAGTCTGATCACCTCCTTCTGCGAAAAGAAGTGTGAGGACATCTACTTATCCCAAGAGGATTCACGTCTCATCCTGTTTCACATATTAACACGCACTCTATCACTGAGCAAGCCCCTTTGGGTGAGGTGCCCTGTGCCATCCCTTCTCTTCCTGTGGCCCCAACAGCAGTGGTGGGAGGTCTGACCACCCCCCAGGTCCTCATCTAGGCAGCGCTGGATGATCCCACTTGGTCTAGTGGGCATTTTCTGAGTTTGACCTCCTGGCTGTGCCTTGTATCAGTTGCAAGCAAGACAGACGCAGGCCTCGTGCTCAAGGGGCAGAAGTTCTGGTGGTGCCTGGATGGAGGAAACACAGTTGGTGTTTTGGGAAAGCCGAGGCCCAGGGGCTGAAGACTGAGGCCTCGATTATTCTTTGTGTCTCTCATCTTAGCCGAGGGGCAGTCACAGAGGGCCTGGAAGTAGGTCCTGGGTCACAGCTGCCAGAGAGAAGGGGCCAGGGGGTCTCGTCAACGCCCAGCAGTGGGGTTGGGCCTGCACCCGAAGGCACCTCTTGAAGCTCTCCATTCTCACGGTGTGGCCTCAAAGGAAGAGGCTTCTGGATTGCACTGTGTTCCCCACACTTGACGTGGAATTGGCTCTGCCACTAGGCCAGGAGATTGTCCTGTACACCAGAGCCACTAATTCTCAGCAGGACCAACTATTAACCAGAAGGACTCTGAGTAAGGGGCACTGTAGCAACTTGCCCACAGGAACCCAGAATGCCACATCAGAGATAACTGCTTTCACAGGCCTTTGGCCGTGGTTTTGTAAGTTACTTTTTGCCTTGTGGGGCTTCTGATTTCTGGGAGCCTTTCTCCTGGCCCCCTTCCCCGGCCCTGCTCCCCAGGATCTCAGCATTCCTGGGCTTCCAAGCCCCTTTGCTTGAGACGCTGCCGCCACCTGCCCCTGGAGTTCTGGCCCTTCCCCAGGCCCCCTGGGTTTCCTTCCGATGGTCTGCGCATTGGCCCTGTCCCTGCAGCTCTCCCACCCTCTGAGAGACAAGAGTCCAGGGGCCTGGAGCACCACCCTTCAGCCGCCGAGGTCCCTGTCACTGTCCCTCCCTCTCTCTGCCACCCAGACCAGCTGCACTGCGCTGCCCTCCGTCCCCAGAGAGCACCATCCCTGCCCCCCAGAAGTCTGGGGATGGCAGCACCCCACGGAATCCCTGCCCTTAGGTCCCCGGGGCTCCAGATTTCCAGAGAGGTTAGCCTACCTGGCCAGAGTCCTACAGCGTACTGAGGGGCCCAGCTTTCCAGCGTGCTGATCCTCTGAGCTCTCAGCACCACCACACAGTGAAGGGAGCAGCGGCTTGGGGGCCAGACGGCTGACTTCTCAGGGTGGACTCTCAAATCTAACACGGCTCCCTTTGTTTACTGGGCAGATTCTGGCCACCTGCTCTGGGCCTGCGTCATGCCAGTGATGAAGGGCAGGCGTGTGGTGGCTGCAGGGGAGCAGGTCTGGGGACTAGCTCAGCAGATCCTGCAGAGAGTTCAGACTTGGGCCTCATTCTAGGACCCTCTGCCCAGGAGGGAGTCCTGGAGTCCTGCCCACCCCGTGCCCCTACACTGGCCCTGCTTGTAGCTGTAGACCAGCAGACACCCGGGGGTGCGAAGGACCGTGGAGAAGGCCACCTGGGCCCCACCGTACAGCCTGGAGGTCTGAGCTGCCAGAGCTGACCCTAGCCTTGCAGGGGGTTAGGCCTGAGTTCTTCGTTTCCACACTGATTCCCCGGGCAGGGGGTGGGGGGGCATTTTCCCTCTGATGACGCCCCTCCCCATCTGGTTCCACCCCCAGGAAACAGCTACCAAGGCCATGGCAACTTTGACTTCCCCCACGGGAACCCCGGTGGGACGTCCATGAACGACTTCATGCACGGGCCCCCCCAGCTCTCCCACCCCCCGGACATGCCCAGCAACATGGCCACCCTCGAGAAGCCCCTCAGTCACCCCATGCAGGAGACTGTGAGTACCTGTTCCTCGCCCGTGACCCTCCACCTCCCCGGTGCCCCCAGCCCCAGTGGGGCTGTTTAGGACAGAGGGCTCCCCTGGACCTTTCTGATGTTTGCCCGGTTCCCTCCCAGGCAAAGGGGAGGGCGGAGAGTTAAGTCTGGGGACTCGGGAGGGAGTGGGGGCCCTAACCGAGGCTGGGTCATGGCTCAACAGCATCCCTGGATTTGGGTGTTTCACCCAGGACATCAAGTTCTCAGATGGGGGAAACTTCAGGCTATTACCTGCATATGCATACTGCATACATGTGCACATGTGCGGATGCCTGCACACACCCTGCACACAGGCCCACACACTGCCATACACATGGCACACATCCTACACACGTGCGCGCACGCACACACACCCCATCCCCTCTTACACACACTCTTACACTGACTTATCATAGCTCCATCCAGCCATCTAGAATTTTGTCCCAAACCCAAGCACTTTACTCCCTGAGAGTCTGATCACCTCCTTCTGCGAAAAGAAGTGTGAGGACATCTACTTATCCCAAGAGGATTCACGTCTCATCCTGTTTCACATATTAACACGCACTCTATCACTGAGCAAGCCCCTTTGGGTGAGGTGCCCTGTGCCATCCCTTCTCTTCCTGTGGCCCCAACAGCAGTGGTGGGAGGTCTGACCACCCCCCAGGTCCTCATCTAGGCAGCGCTGGATGATCCCACTTGGTCTAGTGGGCATTTTCTGAGTTTGACCTCCTGGCTGTGCCTTGTATCAGTTGCAAGCAAGACAGACGCAGGCCTCGTGCTCAAGGGGCAGAAGTTCTGGTGGTGCCTGGATGGAGGAAACACAGTTGGTGTTTTGGGAAAGCCGAGGCCCAGGGGCTGAAGACTGAGGCCTCGATTATTCTTTGTGTCTCTCATCTTAGCCGAGGGGCAGTCACAGAGGGCCTGGAAGTAGGTCCTGGGTCACAGCTGCCAGAGAGAAGGGGCCAGGGGGTCTCGTCAACGCCCAGCAGTGGGGTTGGGCCTGCACCCGAAGGCACCTCTTGAAGCTCTCCATTCTCACGGTGTGGCCTCAAAGGAAGGGGCTTCTGGATTGCACTGTGTTCCCCACACTTGACGTGGAATTGGCTCTGCCACTAGGCCAGGAGATTGTCCTGTACACCAGAGCCACTAATTCTCAGCAGGACCAACTATTAACCAGAAGGACTCTGAGTAAGGGGCACTGTAGCAACTTGCCCACAGGAACCCAGAATGCCACATCAGAGATAACTGCTTTCACAGGCCTTTGGCCGTGGTTTTGTAAGTTACTTTTTGCCTTGTGGGGCTTCTGATTTCTGGGAGCCTTTCTCCTGGCCCCCTTCCCCGGCCCTGCTCCCCAGGATCTCAGCATTCCGTGCCCAGGAGTCGCCCAGATCATCCCCTGACCCCATATTCACGTGGCACCTTCTGAGTCCTCACAGTTCCCAACACTCGGACATGGCAGCGGGGGCAGTGTTTCCTTCTCCTGTCCAACAAGACTCTCTACCACCTTGTCAGTTCTGCTGCCCGGGGTCTTTGCAGAGGGACCTAAGCCTGTGAGTTGACTTCACAGCCCCCCAGGATGCTTCTCAAATATGCACCGTCCTCACCCGTTTCTGGGCTTATGTTACATGGTGACTAGACCCAGAAGTACAGATGCACAAGGTACTGGGGTGCAATCGCGACCAGCCCCCCACAGCTGCCCAACCAGAGCAGCCTCACCCTGCTGAGCGCGAAGCCAGAAGGATTCACGGTGCACAGTGGGAGGGCCCCAAGCAGGCGCTCGTTCACCCAAGGGCTCTCCTGTGCCAAGTGGGATGTTGACGGGTGTGTCGGCAGCTCCAGAGAGCACCCGCCCCTCCAGGCTCCGAGATAATTCCAGCAAGATGTCAGGGCCAAGGAGAGCAGCTGTGTCAGCAGATCCAGGGGGCTGTCTGTCTGGGGCTGGGCTCCAGGTGTGTGGAGCCCCCTCCTGCCCCCTGCTTCCCGGAGCAGTCACCGAGGAGCACTGTAGGCGTGGGGAGGAGTCACAGGCTGGCCTCACAGTGACAGCTGTGAGGCTGTCCCTCCAGCCCGTCCTGGTCCTGCTTACTTCATTTGCATCCCACACATATTCCCCCAGGGCCACCATCCTTAAGGCCATCGCCTGTTCTCAGGGCTCCGGGCTGTAGGGGCGGTGCTTGCAGGGGGCCACCTGAACTGTGGGCAGAGGCCGGCCCACAGCAAGGCCTGGGAAACGACTTTTAGGAGAAACAGGAAGAGAAACTGGCTTCTCTGGAGATGGGGACGGTGCGGCTGCTGTTGGCAAACCCACGAAGGAAGTGTCAGTGTTTCTGTGTGGCCCAGAAGATGGGGCGGGAAGGAGGGTAACGAAAGACCACAGAGACAAGTGGCGGCCTGGCTGCCCGTTCCGAGGGAGCAGCCCGGCCCGTCAGGGAGCTCCCTGCGCACAGAGTGTGAGGGGCGGGGCCGGGGCCGGGGCTGGGCTGGGGGGGCGGTCGCTTGGGGAATGCTGGAAATGGGGCCAGGACCTGGACCTTTCACTCTGAGATCTGAGCTCTGAAGGCAGGACTGCTTGAGGCAGCAAACAGACCAACAGGGGAAGTGTAACTCTCACTCACTCACTCCTGTGTCCCCTGCCCACCCACAGCCCCTGTGCACGTGGGCCGGGCTGCGGGCCCTTAGGTTGTCTATGAGAGACGCATGCCGTGGAGGCCCAGGTGGGCGGCCAGCAGGCAGGATTCGGAAGCCCCAGGCTTGCTCCTTTTCCGTGGGCTCAGTTGCTCGCTGCCTGGGGCTGGCTGCCGGCCCCGGCCCAGGGCCCGCGTGGGGCGCCGAGCCCCGCCCCGAGCTGCATGCCCGCCCATGCTGTCGTCCGTGTCCGCTCCCCGCCAGCCCGGCTCGGGCCTGCAGCACGCCTCCCTGCCCCCTGGAAACATGCCCATTTCGCTTCTCCATCCTGCCCTTGCTGTTGTTCATTGTGCTGGTGTCCGGGCCAGGGAGGCAGAGGGGCTCGCAGGGGCCTGCCTGGACCCCGAGATCCCAGGGTCTCCGCTCATCTCAGAGCCCTTGGCCGCCTCCCTCCCGGCCCCACGTGGCCTCAGCCTCCCTGATGGGCGGTTTCGGGGGGAGGATTTTTGTTTGTTTGTTTCTCTGCAGAGGAAAAAGAAAAAAGCCTTCAGCTTTGTGGAGGGTGGCTTTGTTTGGGGGTTTGTTATCTTCCTGGTTTGGTTTGGTTTTCATTTCTCCAGGCGTCTCGTCGCTGTACCTCGTCACCTCACCTCTCTTTTTCCTGCTCTCTCCTCCTCCACAGATGCCACACGCTGGCAGTTCTGACCAGCCCCATCCCTCCATACAACAAGGTTTGCACGTCCCACACCCCAGCAGCCAGTCAGGGCCTCCATTACATCACAGTGGGGCTCCTCCTCCTCCTTCCCAGCCTCCCCGGCAGCCGCCACAGGCCGCTCCCGGCAACCATCCACACAGCGACCTGACCTTTAACCCCTCCTCAGCCTTAGAGGGTCAGGCCGGAGCGCAGGGAGCATCTGACATGCCGGAGCCTTCGCTGGATGTAAGTTGGGGTCGCCACATGCCTCGGCCTGGGGCTAGGCCTGGCTCCGGGACCTGTCCAGAGCAGGGGCGGGTGCGAGGGCCTGAGGCCCGGGGTGGAGGAGGCATAGCTGTGAGGAGGGGTGGGCGGCCGGAGGGTGGGCCCCGCCAACCCGCCTCCCCTGGCTCCAGGACCAGGGCACCCCACAGCGGGCCAGCCCCCTCCGAGGGTCCCACGTCCCCTCCCCCTCGCTGCTGGCCCCATCCCCTTGGCCACAGTCCTGCAGGCCAGCCCTGCCCCCCTCGCCCAGGCCCCCGTAGAGTCCCTCTGGGCTGGTCCTGGAGGCAGCCCGAGAGGGTCCCCACCCATCCCCGCCCTTCCCCTTCCCCCACACTTTCTGGCCCCGCGGCAGGGGAGGGGCTGGAGGGACAGGGTCCGTCCATCTGCGTCGCTGGTGTCTGTCTGTCTCCAGTTTCTGGTCTGTGTGTCGTCCATGCCCTGTGCTTCTGCTCGCTCCATCGCTCACTGTGAGAGGCCCCGGGTCACTCGGGGGGGTGGTGATTGGGGTGGAAGTGGGACGCTGAGACTTAGGGATCCCCACCCCCACCACGTTGAGAACTGAATGACCTGGAAGGTGGGGCAGGGGACACTGGTGATGGGTGCTGGGTAGCTGGGCAGGGCTGCCGGGGAGAGGGACACAGCACTTGCTCCTCCCATCCCTCATCCCCAGACTCTAGATTCCCAGGCAGGAGGCCCGCCCTCTCCTCCATCACTCCTTTCCCTCACGCCCCAGCCCCAGCAGGAGTCACCCTTGATCTCTGTAGTGAATGGGGCTCACTTGGCCTTTTGGCCATCTTGAGTTCTTGTCTGACTTTCCTCCCCAGACGAGGCCAGGACAGGTGCTTGTAGATTGATGAGGGTTCCCCCGTGAGATCAGAAGACTCCAAAGACCTCACAGGAGAGGGTAGGGTTGGTCTGCCAGCCAGCCACGGGCTCAGCAAGGACCCAGGAGTTCTTGGGTGAGGTGTGGGGTGGTGGTATCCAAAGAGATCACCCAGCCTTACGTGCAAAGCCACTTGGTTTTGCTGGGAGGCCCAAGTGACCCCCAGTGGCATGTGGCAAGTGTAAGGATCACTCTGTTCATTGAGGAGCCTCCCAGCTGATGGGCTGAGGGCCCCAC
This sequence comes from Cephalophus harveyi, assembly GCA_006410635.1. Lineage (NCBI taxonomy): Eukaryota > Metazoa > Chordata > Mammalia > Artiodactyla > Bovidae > Cephalophus > Cephalophus harveyi. The sequence goes on along the minus strand of SJYT01070603.1, from coordinate 577,236 downwards.
TGTCCAGACTTGAAGTGAGCACGATGTGCCCCAGACCAGCACGGTGGCCTGGGTGTATCTGGGGACCACAAGCACTTAGTTTCCCCTGTTTGGGCCAGGACCCCAGGAGGCAGGTCGAGGGCAAGTGAACAGGCCTGGGGGTGCCCTGCCTTCCTCGCCTTGGGCTGGGCCAGCCCTCGGCCGACACCTCAACCGGGCTTCTGTACTTCTCTTCCAGCTCCTTCCAGAACTCACAAACCCCGACGAGCTCCTCTCATACCTGGATCCCCCCGACCTGCCGAGCAATAGTAACGATGACCTCCTGTCTCTCTTTGAGAACAACTGAAGCCCACCCCTGCATCGGGGCCACCCCCCCCCCACCCGGCCTCCCTCCCCCTCTCCCCCCCCCCCCTCCCCCCCC